>BGPR01003520.1:50026-72108 GCA_013235015.1 Araneus ventricosus
TGAATCACAAATGTTGTTACTAACAGTATATGCTTTCATTAATTTATTTGTTGCCATTTTATTCTGCATTAAATTTTTAAACCATATCTTCATATTTTGCTCTGCAGGCTGTCTTGAGGTGGAATTCTTTGGTGAGCGTGAAGTCAAATAACGTTTATTGAAATGCTAAAATTAATAATCGTCAATTATTGATAATTAAAAATATATTCCTTTCAATCTGAACATAAATTACGGACTTTTGTCATGAGGCAACCATTATTTTCTAGGAAAGAATACGTTTTTGATAGACTTTTGCCTTTATTTCAAACTTTTGCTGAAGTTAATGAATTTGAGATTATAAATCTGAAACATTTTTTTTTAGGTTAAGCGATGTTTAATAAAAGAAATCTAAAATGAGCTTTTTCTCTTGCAGTTTCGTACAACAATTAATTAGGAGTTTTAAAAAAAGTTTCATAACATTAATTAAGCGAGTAAGATGAAGATCGATATATGCTCTCAATTTAGGTGATTTTTTCTAAAGCCTCTCATTCACAAAATTCTAAAGATTTAGCCAAAGATTTCAGAATTTACGTTTAAATGACAAAGAAAATTAAGATTAATAGAAAATATTACATAAAAGGGGTTTGAACGTGAAAGATCTTTTAAGCCGTTGGTCATTTTTCACCACCTATGATCGTTAATTACGACCAAGTGGGAAACTTTTCAGAGTACTGTAGTTATTGAGTGGAGTAAACCCATTCTTGTGTCTAAGAAAATACAGCAAGTGCGGCTAAGTTAGGCTATTTTTTTCCCGCATTATTTCGGGATGTATTATAGAAAAATTTGGCGGATAACAGAAAAAAAATCGATGTAAGGTTCAATAATTATTGTTAGACTTTTATGCTAATCAGCTTCAAATTTCATTGTTTAAATAATTAATTATTTATTTAAAATGTATATGTTTTATATTATGTACTAATTACTTTCTCGTATACAAAGTATAAAAAGAGAAAGTATTGTAATCGTGAAAAAATTTGAACTCGAGATTTTGACGAATCTCCACGTTTTAGACCTCCCTGAGTCCGAAAAACATAATTTTGGAATTATGTCTGTGAACACGATAACTCAAAAACTATTAGAGATATATTGATGAAATTTGGTATGTGATCTTTACACGTATTTTGTAGGTTTCTATAAAATTTTGGACAAAATCCGTCGAAGGGAAGTCTGTCTGCGGTCATGTGAACACTGTAATTCAAAAACTTGAATAGCTGAACTTGAATAGATGGATAAAATTTGGTACACAGTTTTATCATCATGAATGTAGGTTCGTGCCAAAGTTTGGACCAAATCCGTCGAAGGGTTAATAGTCTGTCATACTGTAAAATCGCATAATTGTAAAAATTATGTCTTCTAAACCCTTTGGCTTAGATAAATAAAAATTGGTATGACGGTTGCTAACTGTAATTATAGATCTGTGCCCAAATTTCCTTTCAATCGTTTAAAAAAAGGCGTTCAAATTGTATATTCAATTTTTTTAATCCTATTCTCCATGCGCATGCGTACTGGTAGCAATCTCTGTGCAAGCGGGAGGATTACGCCACTTTGTCCTTGACCCCGAAAGAGTGGAAAAATCGGTACGCATTTAATCGGGTACGCATCTCTTTGAATTTGATTCTTTATCTAAATATTTTTCAACGACTATAATCTACAACGAAAATCCTTATGATAGTCATTGGATTCTGGGTTACAATAGGTTCGAATTTTTTTTATCCACGCAGGGGGAGGGGAAATACCACCTTTTTGGGGAAGTATACGAGAAAGTTTAGGGGAGACCACTCCCGCTGGTTTTTGTAATGCAACAATAATAAACGACAAAAAGGCGTAATTTTAGAAGAGTTGTAACATTTGTGACATTCTTTGCGAGATCGACAGTCAGGCCTCGAAAGTGACAAATAACCTTATTTAGTGAAATTAGCGAAAATTCGGATGTTTTATGGCATAAGGTAGATAGATGTATTTTTAGCTCATAGCAGATATTTTGGCGACTAGCTCTGTAACAAAACCCTACTTGATGGCTTAGTGAACACTACAGTCAAGCTAAAGTGATGGAATTCAAACTAATTTTTAAATAAATTTTAGTTCGAATTTAATTTGAATTAATCACTCACGTTAGTAGTACGCATAACAACAAATTTTTAAAGCTAGCATTAGTTTAGATTTAATACAATCCGAATTTATTTTTTTTGTCTGTGACATTTTTTAGCACTTTTATTTCATCCTTGTATAGATAGAATCTTGTATTCGATTTTTCATTCACTTCCTAATGTGCTAGAATTTTGAAATTTTCTACACTTTATTAATATTGCCGGAGCTTCTGTGTCAGTTTATCGATTAATTTAATTAAATTTTAATTCTTTGCAGTTCACACCTGGTAGCGAATTTAAAAAACAATTGATTTCGAGATTCCTTAATATTTATAATAATGAATTATAATTTGAAGACATAAAACTAGAAAGTTATTAAAACAAAAAATAATAATATTTAGCACAATAACAAAAGTGTTTTTTAAAAATAATTTTAAAATTTTTATTTTAATTTTTTTATTAAATTTATTTCTATTAAAAATCTGCCAAAAAGGTTTACTTTTCTTAGAAAAGGAGTTATACGCTTTTAACCGCTTAACTTAACAGCCCGAGAATACTCGTGCATCGAATTATCGCATTTTTGGTCTTAAAACTAAAATTTAACCATTAATTATCTTTATAATTTTACACAAAAATTACCTAGAATCCACAAACATCTCAAGTATTATATGCCTTCTGAGATGAATAAAAACGACAACCGCTTTCCAAAACAGAAGGGGGCATCTTATTAGATAGCAAAGAAAATTATTAAGTTAAGTGGTTAATTACATACTTTAATTCTGTACTTCAGAGGTAAACTATTTTAAGTCCAATTTTACTAATTTTGATGTTTTCATCGCATTTTCGAATGCGTATAGTGTGGTAGCTGTGTGTCGAAAATACAACAAAGGAAAACCTTCATTAAATAATAAAATATAGCATACGATACATTACACTCTAGAACTTCTTTTGGCTATTTTGTAAAATATTAAAATTGCTGCTTAGGATAGTTCATCTCTGACATATAGAATTTCACTGCTTGTTTTAGGGTATATCGTCAATCAAAAATAAAAATTTGTGTCACTTTTGAACTCTCAGTGCGAAGAGTACTATATTCTACATCAGCAGTTCACAACCTATGGGTCTCGGCCCAATTGTGGGCCGCGCATAGCGTATTAGTGGGCCGCGGAAAGGTAGTCAAGATGTTCGGAAACATTATCCAGCAATTGTCAAACTTGCACTTGCAACATTTAATGGGATTCTGGACCACTTACGTGAGTGAACGTGCTTTCTCAACTTTAGTTTTTCAACTTTAGTAACACAACTTTAGAAACAATTTGAATGTAGAAAGTGACTTGAGGCCGAAACTGTCAAGCTTTGATCCGGGTATTGAATCTCTCGCGAGAGAGTCAATTTTTGAATCTTGACCGCTTGTTTTTGTGTTTTCTTACATTGTGACAGCTAAGCAATAATAATAAAGTTTTTTGATTTCAAAACAACTTATTTTTAATCCTTTTATAGTAAACTTTACTAATTACTTACTTATACGTGCATGCATTTTTTACTTGTATATTTAGATAGTGGGCCTCAAAATATTTTTTACACAACAGATGGTCCACACAACTCAAAAGGTTGGAAACCGCTGCTCTACATAATACTTCGTAGTTTCGAGATGTGGTCCAATAATGATAAACGAAACTAGACAAGAACACCCTAATTTAAGCTTAAACAATCCATGAAAGTTTTAATATGTACTACGTCCACAAGCACTGCTAATCTTGTGAGGAATTGTGTCTCTATTATGAGATCTCCCAGTTCTGAAGCCGAAATTTTCATACCCAGTAAAATCTCTTGCAAAAATAGTGTTTAACTTTTAATATAGCCAGAAATATGCAAATAAGAACTCTCTGATACGAAGCCATCACGGCTACACTGAAATTTTACACAGACGTTGCGAATAATGTATCTGAGAACTCTCTGATACGAAGCCATCACAGCTATACTGAAAATTACACAGACGTTGCGAATAATGTATCTGGGCGTATGTATTTGAGAACTCTCTGATACGAAGCCATCACGGCTACACTGAAGATTTGTAACTGACGTTGTGAATAATGTGCTTGGTAAAATGCATACGAGAACTCTATGATACGGAACTGCCGCAATTACTTTGAAAATGTGTAACCGATATTATCAATAATGTCTCTGGGATTATGCACCTGATAACTGTTTGGTGCCAGGCCACATCACGATTCCATTGAACATTCATTGATTGTTTGTAACAAAAGTTGTAAATAATATGTGTATGGATAATGTGCCCGCAAGAGAACTCTCTGATATAAAAAAAACCGCGGCTGCATGGAAAATTTGAAACAAAAGTAGCGATAATGTATCCAAGTGTAATTATTTAAGAATTCTCTGCTACGAAGACACAGTGGTGTTACTGAAGACTTCTAACAGAAGTTGTTAATAATGTATTCGGGGATATGTATCTCAGAACTTTCTGGTATTAAGCCACAGCGGCTCCACTGAAAATTTGTAAGAAAAGTAGTGGATACTGTATCAGGGAAGTCCGATACAAAGCCATACTGCTGCACTGAAAATTTGTCTCATAAGTAATGATAACGTATCCAGGTGCATGTATTTGAGAACTCTCTGTTACCAGGTCATAGGGGTTCCGCTGAAGATTTGTAGTAGAAGTCGCGAGTAAATGTGTCCAGTAATATGTATTTAAGAACTCTCTGTTACCAGATCATAGGGGTTCCGGCTGAAGATTTCTAGCAGAAGTCGCGAGTAAATGTGTCCAGTAATATGTATTTAAGAACTCTCTGGTATTGAGCCACATAGGCTCTTCAGAAAGTTTGTTAGAAAAGTCATGTATACGGGAACACTGATAACTAAGCCATCGCGGTTGCACTGAATATTTATCACAAATGTAGCGGATGATGTGTACGGGGGTATTGTAGCCTGCTGCCAGTATTTAGGCTAAAGAAATCTTCTGGACTTTTAATAACGAAGAAAAACTAAGCCGCAAAATAAAATAATTTTTAATTTCACTCCAGAGGGCCATAATAGGTCACAAATTTTTCTCCTCCAATAAGTTAATTTTTAATGTATATTTTATTAATGGATGTGGGCTTGTCGACCGTCTATTTGTTCTATGGTCTGCACAGTCCATTTTGGGGCTTTTACGGCCAGCTCGTAAAAATAATGGTTCGGATGGCTGCATCCTAAAAGTTCAACTTTAATGACAAGTTTCTAGTAAAACTGAAAAAATAAAGCAGAAAGAAAAGAAAACTTCTACCACAAATAAACATTTTACTCCTTCTCCGTTTTTTCATTTTTATTTCTGAATGAGATATCCAAGCATTTTTTCCTCTATTCCGTGTTGGGAAAAAGAAAATGACTTTATACGTCGAAATTAGTTTCTAAGAAGTTTTTTGGGGAAGTGTTCTATTTTGTTGTGGCTTGGGAACTGTATTGTTCGTTTCTGGTAGTGGCGTGTTTTTAAGGAGAATAGTTTTGATAATACGTCATTCATAAAGGATTGTTATTTCGGGCTTTTATATATCTAGAGTAATTACTTTGAGGGCTCGCCAGTTTTTATTTTATGACTTCAAATGAACGATCCTTTGAAATAAAAAATATAAAACGAAGACTTTGAAAACTCAGAATGAAAATAAAAGCTCGGTTTCGGAATTGAACTTGATGTTTTTGGTGGAAAATAAAACCACACTAAACATTTCAGAATCCAAAGATAACGTTTGTTATGGAAACATTATGTGTTTCTATACGGGGTGTCCGCTCTTATGGTTTGCCAATAGCTAATTTCTAAACCGTTAGAGATAGACATATAGTTCCAATTAGAAAAATGCTTTAAATGAAGAGAAGAATTATATTTTAGGGTTTTTGAGTCAATAAATAGGTATATTGACATAAACTTACGTCCCTCCATAGTGGTCTAACGGTGTGTCGGAGAAGGAAAACATTATGACGCTTTTCGTGGTAAAGTTAAATGCTTAGAGCTCCGTAACCAAATAATATAGAGTTGGTTTTAATTTAATTTAACGGAGAAAGGTTGACATTGAAGATTGCAAAAAGAATTTTAGAATTTGGAATTACGGATTAGTCACAGTCGAGTTGCAAAGTTGGCGAAAATCACGAAGAATTTTGATGACGTCACAGCGACCGATGCGCGCGCACGTTGCTCATCGACCAAGAGTTTGATATAGATAAAGACGTACCGATCATTATGATGGAGACTTCAATATAGACGCGAAGAGGAACGAGAAAGCATTTGATTTTCTTAAGCATTTTTATATCTATATGGTTCCTACAAACTATCCAAGTATATTAGGCAATTTATTCATCGATATTACGTTCACGCGTAATATTACTCCAGAATTGTTGAATTACGTTTGCTATTTCTTGTACCAACGCCTGATTTTACATAAGATTGTTACTAACTGAAATTTTATCCAAAATTAATAACATGAATAAATATATTACATTTGAAAACAAGATTTTTTTCCCGCGAAAATAACCCAACTGAAATCACGAATCAGTCACACAAATTGAGAGTTACAAAAAGCTACTCCAGTCACATTATCTCAGAGTCACAAAGAGTAACTTCAGTCACATAGAGCTACTTTAGTCACCTAGAGCTACTTTAGTCACCTAGAGCTACTTCAGTCACATAGAGCTACTTTAGTCACAAAGAGTAACTTCAGTCACATAGAGCTACTTTAGTCACATAGAGCTACTTCAGTCACATAGAGCTACTTTAGTCACAAAGAATAACTTCAGTCACATAAAGCTACTTTAGTCACAAAGAGTAACTTCAGTCACATAGAGCTATTTGAGTCACATAGAGCTACTTTAGTCACATAGAGCTACTTTAGTCACATAGAGCTACTTTAGTCACATAGAGCTATTTCAGTCACATAGAGCTACTTCAGTCACATAGAGCTACTTTAGTCACAAAAAGTCATAGTTGAGTAAGGTAAGTAAGTTTACGCTCCTCAATCCTAGCGGTCGTTTCGCAAAGACAGCCTTCCGTCGAATTTTTTGAAAAAGTTAAGAATTCTAATTTTTTATACGGTCCCCCGTTTCTATCAGTGATATTTAGTAAGATATTCTTCAGACACTAACATATATAACACATAACAATATCGGAGCTCTCACTATACACCATTACAATAGCCGCCCCGAAGACTATCCAGGAATCAACGCGTAGCACTTGCTCGACGAAGCCACTGATTGGTTTAAAATTATGAAATTCAAATCTCCATAACTCGGGTAGTTTTAGTCGCAGAAGGGTGGAACTTTTATTGTTTAAAATGTGAGTATGTGAAGAATATTTTACTAAACATAACTGATAGGACCGGGGGAACGTATAAAAAATTAGAATTCGTAATTTTTTCAGATATATATTTAATGAATCAAAAAACAAAATATAATTCTCCCCTTCAATTAAACCATTTTTCGAACTGGAAATATATGTCTATCTATAACGGTTTAGAAATTAGCCATTGGACCACGGTAAGAGCGACACCCTGTATATAAATTGTGAAATCATTAACTATAAAGAGATATTTGCTTTTAAAAACTGTGCTTAGACATGCAAATTAAAAAAATACATCAACATTTCAAATCAGTCCATATAGGATAATGATGAGCTCTCATGGGACCATCGTCGATGACGGGTCGTACCCCTGAATGGAGGGTGGGCTATTATGCTCTGTAATGAGGGCCATGATGCGTTCGTCAATAGAGTCCGTGCTAAGTCTCGTGGAGGCCGATCATTCAGATTGACTAGACGACCAAGTGCCAGGTGATAGTATTGCATTACTTAACATCCCTCCGGAGGCATCTCAAATAGGGGGATGAGTTGCCGCATAAGTAATCGGGGTTTAGCTTCCCTGGTGGGAACAGCAATGATGGTGTTATTCTTATGGGCCCATCGGAAACGACGGATTGTACACCTGTCTGAGGGGTCGTCGCATGTTCTGCTCGTAGTGGGGACTATAAAGCGACAGTCAAAAAGCCCGAATTTGATATTGGCGGCGACCGGTGATTCAATTCACTCAGGGTACTATGTGAGGACTGGGGTGATTTTTGATGGATACTTAACTTCACAAATTGAAATACATGAACATAATGTTATGGTGGAACCAAGGATTTCCTGAAAGTTTCGCTATGCTAGATTTGCATTCCATTTCTTAAAGTTATACGAGGGTTATATTGGGACAGATTAATTTTATACCTTGGCTATAATGTGGGCATAAGGTTGGTGCTTAGAGGGCACCAATCGCTTAGAACTTACAAACCATAACAGGCGAAGGATATTTGACGCATTTAACGAGTATCAGGTTGATATACACGGTGGATCTTCGGCGAAATCGGATCTTGAAATATCGAACCTCGGACCGGAAACCTAAATTCTGTCAGAATTGTAACGCGGTTTAGTTTGGGAAATTGGCAAAGGTGGCTTAAGTATCTTATAAAAAACAAATCCACACAAAGCATTTCAGAATTAAAAAATTAAAATCGTTCTTGGAACATTACATGCTTTCGTGAATAAAAGATTTAATGAATATCTGTAGTAAAGAACTTTTTTGCTATAAAACGGTTCTAAAATATGTATATCCTTAAAAAATGAACATTAATAAACGGTATACGATAGCGCTTTAAACTTTTCTTTAAAAGCGGTGCAACAAAGCTGCACTAATACTCTTTTTAATTCTCGCTGGTGCGAGCTACTATATGCCCTGTATGAGTAGAATTTTCCCCCTCATACAAGCTGGTACATATTCTCCACTAGTATATTTTTTCCCCTTTGTGAACGGACTGGTGCATATACTATTCCAGTAAGCCACTAGGATTTCTATACCCTTGGGAAGCTCATCTCCAGCTCTAATTACACTGTAGACAGATTTACATGCTGGTTCTATTGTATCAGACGTGATAAATCAATAATTTCTTTGTTTATTAGGGAAGACGAGAATAGGTAACTAAAAAGGCGGTTTGAAAGAAAGCATATCTTATGCTCTAATACCTGAAAAAAGATGTGACAACACATTTCTGTTTCTCCGTTAAAATTCACTTCTTAAGTAAAAAAAAACAAGCTTGGATTTTTGAATTTCGCTTAAACGTTATCTAAGCGTTAAAGTATTTGATAATTGTAAAATTTTTTCTCTTTTATCTTGAACGAAAACTTAGATTTAAACTGAATACATTATGTATTTAAAAAAACAATTTGAAAGATGAAACAATGAAACAAAACAAAATGAAATCCAGAATTGGGTACTGATAATTTAATAAATTGCGTTGAATTAATTTGCATACAAAGTTTTTTGATACTTTATCTTCATAAATCTGGTAGATTATGAAACATTCCATTACTATTATTTTTTAATATAGTTAATAACAGAATAGGAAACAGACATTTTATTTATAAATCTTTCGATCTTTCATGCGGCTTTGCTCATAAAATACACAAAACTAATTATTGCGCGTGATATTTATAAAAAGGCATTCATAACTTATGTTGCAAATTATAAGTTAGCTACTTTATAACGCTCTACTAATTAATTTGATTATTCTGTATTTCTTTGTTTCTCATTTAATCAGAAGTGTTTCTGCACAATTCCTGTTTTTATAAATAACATAGCTCTACGTAATATTGCAAGTTTATAATTTAATTGATGATTAGAGAGTTCCTTTTAATTAAACTTAGTTTATTTTTCAGATGAAGAATATCTCTCTACAATTGTTTAATTAACAGAAAATAATCGCATTACTCATTCTGGTAATTTTTTCCTTTTAAGAGCTATATATTTCCGTTATGGAACAAAATAAAAGTTGATTTTTTTTCCTCCAATAGAAGATTCTCTATTACTTTAGTGTCTTTGTTTATTTTCGAACTCAATGAAAAATGAAAAGAATAAGCTACAAAATATGCGAATAAAAATCGCAGTCAATTGGAAGTCAAATTGACTTAAGGTATCCGACTGTGTTCGGAGACATTTTTTTGAAAAATAACTTATATATATATTTTAATGTTATTTTTCAACTGCATATGTTTTAAAACTATGAAAATATTGTAAAATTAGGCTTTCAAAATAATATTTTTTTAAAAAAACTGAGAAATTTGAAGAAAAATAACTAAAATATTAGCCTTACGCTAACAGCCATAGACAAAATCATATTCTAAATATACATAAATCCTTGTAGGAATACATTTTTATGACAGTTATCTGTGTTATGCTCTAAAATATTTCTTGTACTTCAAAATAGTTTTGAGATATAGCTGAACGTAGTTACTAAACTGCTAATTTTTCATAAAAAATGCTTTTCGTTTATATTTAAGCACTTAAAAATAATACTTCATTTTAAAATTGACCTTAGGTTTTAGAGGAAAACATCAAGAATTTTACAGAAAACAATCTCAGAAAATTTCCTATCAATACTTGAATAACTTTTTGAGAAATCAATGTTACGATCGACAGTTTTCCTCGAAAATATCATTTCTCAGAAAACACATTTAAAGTTTTCATGCAACATAAAATAATGCTTACATTTCAGTAGTAAAATAGCTGTAACTCCATTTGTAATTCACGTAGAGTAAAAAGTGAGACAGTTTTAGAAAGCTGGTTAAACAGGCTACAAAATTAAGTAACAAAAAGTTTTTGATAATTTCATCAAAAACGACGATTTTAAACCAGTCGGATACCTTAAGGCACTATAAAAAGTTCTGACCCTCTAGGCCACTTATACCCCACTTGCCAACCCCTCATTTCGCCCCTGGAAGAGAGGGGTGCAATTTTCGAAGTATTCGTAGAAATTTAAGCACCAAGGTGTCAGTTCCATGAGATACTTTATTGTAATTATATCATAAGTTTTCCAAAAACAGAAATAAATGGTAAATGAAAAATGCTTTAACGCAATTGTTTAATAGATTTTAATGATCTGTCCGATCATGATTGCTTGGTAATTTTTTCCATCTGTAAAATCTGACGAAAAGACTGTGCTGTCGTAGTAATTGTGATCTTAAATTCTATTGTAAAATTCCGTTTCGGGTTGAAACACACAGTATGAGTCGTCCTTTAGTTATGCGTAAATTCTAGGTTTTCTCTTTATATATCCTTTACTCAGTGGCAGATCGTCCATAACAGCTGCAGTCCCCCTTGAAATTATTTTAAAAGATTGTATTTTCGTTTGAATTCTAATTGGCTTAGTGTCCCACTTCGAGTATTCAGTGATCAAAGAAAATGGCAAAAAGTAATAAAAAAAGAAGAAAAAGACGGAAAATCAATCAAGAATCAAGAGATACAGACCAGAGCTGCAATAAGTTTTGCCCCTCCTACGGATCCGATATTAACGCAAAGAGCAACGCCAAGCGGGAGAAAAGCAACCCTTTCTCCGCTTAAAATTGCATTCCTTTGAGCTGCATTTTTTTCAGCTGTCATTTGGTGTGACTTCCTCATTTGGCTCTTTTTCGCTTTTTCTCAGTCGTTAAGTCTGTTTTTTAATCCAATTCTGGAGGAGTTGTAATTTTTTTTTGCTTCTTTATGTTTTTTCGGGTGCTGATTACGATTCTGAGGTTCCACCCGAAGTTTTGATGGAATTTTAGTTCTAGCCAAAAAGCATAATTTTTTTCTCTAGTTTTTTGCTTATAACTCAAAAACTATCATTTTTAGTATATTATCATTACATATCAAAATAATCAGCGCAAAGTTTCCTACATTTAGGTCTATAAAACTTTTGCAGCACTGCTTGTTTCTGAACTGACGAGCTGCCACTTAGTAAATTCTTAATTCAGTTTCATATAAATAAATCTATTTGTCTTATGGATGGACAAAATTGCCTTGATTATTTATTAACGGGAATCACGTTCGAGAAACTTGAAAGTGGTTTACCCCTTTTCAAATCAATGAAAAGTAAGTCAGTAATAAAGTATAGTAAAAAAGTAAGTAACTAATCTCCTAAGATCGCCCGTGGAATCATTATTCTTCCCTAGTCATTAACAACTGATCTAACTAATGGTATAGGAAGGTGTTGCAACATGCAACCATAACAGAACTTTTTGCGGTTCAGCAACCCACCAGATGGCGCCACCTATCTACTACTGGTCAACGGACGCGTTGAACGGCTCTTATGCAAAAAGCCTCAGTTCTACAAAAAACGGGAAAGAAGAAGGTTCGTCGAGCTGCCGCGATCTGGGACACTAGCCCTAAAGACGGTGATGCCGCAACAGTAGATGGAAAGGCCAGGCAAAAATGGTGACTGAATCGTCGATATAGATTGCCTAATATAATGACCCCGGTGTAGGACGTGCATAGAATAAGGTACGTTGAATTTTCGAATTGGCCAATTCTGTTATCTCGCGAAAACTAACTGCTCGTGTCGTATGGTTACGTCGGACATTATAACGTGTAACGCCGGACATTATAATGTGTGACGCCGGAGATTATAGAGTTGGAGGCATTGTTATCTGTATTAATTGGTATTGTATCTGTGTGTATGTTTCGTGTATTAATCAAGACCACAATATAAGTGTAGAACAATAAATTTAGCATTTAGCAAATACTGTGTTATTCTTTGGTAACCCTGAATTTTTCATTGGCCACTTCAGGCGTCACAACGCCATATTTAATGAATTTTTCTTTCAGAGTACTACCACAGTAAGTATCCATTAACATTCTACTTGTAGCATAGGTTACTCTTTAACAAAAGGTAATTGGCACCAAGGACAAAACATAATTTTTTTTACCCTCTCATCATATTTAGCTTTTAAAAATGGCATCACCACACTAATATTTTTCTCCATGGCGCCACTTACGATTGGCCTCCGGAGCATCTTTACACCATCTTCCTCCCCGCAACCGATTCTAACTGTCGCACACGTGGTAACTGAATAGTGGGTATGGCAATAAAACGATATAAAAGGTGAATACAGTTTTCCACAGATCAAGTTTCGTCGAGGTTGGGAATCCTAATGAATTTCAACCACAAAAGTTGTACTATCTCATGTGCAAAGCAAAATAATCTATTGCTATAACCTCTGTACCATCTGTACAAAAAAGTTATTGAAAGGAATTAATTTCATTGATGATATCGTATATGTGCCTTTTTAGCACCATCCCAGATAGCAAAGAAAGCTTGTCTAAAAGGTTTTGGAAACCTTGTCTTCGGCAAGGGTAAAGGGTTGTCACAAAGGTTTCCATGACAAGGGTTGCAGCTTTCGGCAAGGTAGTGGAAAGATTCGCTAGTCAACAAGGAACAAGGTTTTTGTAAGGTTTTTAGTAAGATTTTCTCCAAGCTTTTATTACAAGCTTGCTTCAGGCTTTCCTCAAGTTTGTTTCAGGCCTTTCAAAAGGTTGTTAAGAACCCTCTTTCAGCGGACAAAATAGAACACCCTTCTCCCACTCCGAATCCTTACTCCTACAGAGGGGTCTAAACCCCTTTTTTATCCCCCTTCTTCTGACGTCATCTTAGCGTTATCTGGAATGTCAATTAATTAGATCAATTAAGAATCTTAATTAATAATTGCAATTAGCTTGATTAATCTAATTTTTAATTGAACTTACTTGTACGATTTCGTTGTAGATTGTGACAAAACTTCCTCTGAGCCGGGGATCGAACCTGCGTTCATAGAGTTGGGAGGCAAGTGCACTAACCACTATACCTGAACGGGGCTACACACGATGGGACAAGTTGTTCATAAAAAGCTTTCCAACGTCAATTTTGTGGGAATGGTTTCCGAAACGATTTGAGCGGAAATGCTTTCGCGGACTTGTCTTTCAAACCTTGTCGGTGAGGTAGTTCATAAATAGCTTTCCTACGTAAACCTTGCGGGAATGGTTTCCGAAACGGTTTGCACGGAAATGCTTTCGCAGATAGTGAAATGGCCACCTTTCCGCAACCTTCTTTGCTATCTGGGATACTGTACTGTATTGCTTCTGAAAAAAGGATAATTAAAGAATTTCATTTCATTGATGATTATGAATATCTGCGTATTTTCAACAGCAATACTCTACTGTACAGCCTCCGAAGAAAAGTTTAATTAATTTCACTGATGATAATGCATGCTTCAATGCATTTGTCACGATTCTATATTGTACCTTCTCTAAAGAAAATAGTTAATTAACTATATTAATTTCACTGATGATTATTCACATCTTTTCCCATTCTGAGCAACGAAATGACAGAAATACAAAGAACTGAAGGTTTTCCATACATAAAAATAAGAAGTTGCTGTACCGAAACTGAAATATATGCGCACACATAAAAAGAAATGAGGCGCCATTTCCAACAGAAATATTGGTGATAGAATCAAGAAAGTAGAAGGATTCTAGTGAGAGAAAATACATAATTTGATAGAAAATCTTCCTACGGAAAAGGCTTTAAAATAATGTGGAAATAGGGGAAACTACAGAGAAATATTCGGAAAAGCGCTGGCGTGACAATATAAAAAGCGACGTAGATTCATTCAAGCAAATCATCAAAATACAATAAAACGCAGAAAATGTTGTAAAGGATCACGGATACAAAAAGGAATTGTTGAAGTTTTATGATATAGGCTGCGAAGTCAAAGTTTCATGTTATAGTGAGACAACAATTTATTTATAGTGATAAAACGCGAGTGAATATTTTTTAAAAGGTTTCAGCTTAGTTGCAGCAAAAAAATCGATTGTCTTTGTGCGCATTCAGATCCAAGTTCTTTCCTGGAATTACAATATAGTCTTTATTTGTTTTATTTATAATAGCTTAAATGCTTTTAAGTTAAGCTGCGTTTGAGGTATTAGTTGAAGTAAAAATATCAAAACCCCCTTTAGAAATACTTTATGCAAAGCTTGTTAAGAAAATCCTGGTGTATTCTACGTGTCAAACACAACATTATATTTTTTCTCAGTAGATACTTACGTAAGGAATTATAGATGTATTTACCAGAGAATTTATTCACTACTAAAATCTATTCCCTGATGCAATTACTTTTTTTCTCTTTACATGCGAATTTTATTAATATTTTCAATACTGCACTTAATTTATCAGAATGAACGAATCACTGCACTTTATATACATATGAAATGAGTAGTTAATTATTAATTAGTTAAATTAACCACGAGACCTAAAGTCGGGAGGAGGGCAGGACACTTCTTACGACAATGAGTGGTAAACTTTCATTCTATAAATCCGGCAAATACCAAATTTAAAGAAACTTTGATTCCCCGCTAAACTTACGTTGGTCAGGTGAAGAAGAGAGATCTAAAGATGAGCTATCTTGGAGAGAGCAGCGTATTCGTGGTAGCTCTAGTAAATACTCGCTTATTCGTACACTAAAACATAATGCCAAAGTCAATATAAATGCTACATTTCGTCATAAGTGCAAAGAATCACGACGTTAATTTAATATTTGGCGGATCACGAATTTCTAATTCACTAAAGCAGAAATGGACTAGAAATTTCTTCTTTGGAAGCAACTTCGTAGCAGTGAAAACATGAAATTTCTAAGTTTTCTGAGCCACCATAGTAAAATTCTAGAAATTTTACGGCCGAAGCGTTGCATTATTAAGTTAAATTGAATGATTAAAATCAAAAGATACCCGATTTTCATTCATAAAATTTAAAAACATATATTCTGTTCGTATTTCAAATTACCATGACCACTGTGATGTATTTAAGCACAGCATGAATAATCGTGTAGCCTTCTTTAGTGAAAATAATATGTTTATTGGACATCTTCCACAGCACAAACATGTAAAACAAACGCATACACTTACATCACAGACTTCTGACATCGAATTCCATGTTCAGTTCTCTTATTATTCTCCGTTGCTAGGCAACGTTAGTAAAAGACAAATATATCGTTGCCATACTATTTTTATAACCTTTAGAAAAGAATTAATGTCAAACGATTTTTTTAATTAATTTCTTTTTCAGCCAAACGATATTTTTAAATTAATTTCTTTTTCAGCCAAACCATATTTTTAAATTAATTTCTTTTAAGACCAAACGATTTTTTTTATTTAAATAATTTCTTTTCTTTAAATATTTTAATAATTCTACAAATATATATTTTTTATTCGTTACGAATATTACACCACGCTCAGTTTGAAAGAAAACCATTCTCATCTTACTAAACATAAAGTTCAGGGAAATAAACGACGCATTCACGAAGCAGACAAATTTAAAAACACTAAGGTCCACAAATATGCCATTTTCACGTCACAAATTTATCAAATTCACAAGCAAATTCGGGACACGCATAACCACTCCATAATAAACTTCATCACAATATGAAAAGCTGGGGAAACTACATCATTTAATCAAGGCAAGAATAAATTTGCGGCGGTTTACGTGGTTGATTAGTACTCCCCAGGTGATGCAGAAGCATTCAATTAGATAAAACATCCCGAATTCCATAATGGAAGAATACTGTTAAAGTGCCACAAGACAGTCTGGCTTTAATGTCTAAAAGCAGACAGTGTCTAGACCAGCGGAGAAGTTTGAAATTGCCTCGTGTCAGGTTGAAATCTAAATGAACAGTGGCACTACTCCTGATTTCAGACTTATAATAGAACTGAGTTTTCGAAAAGCTATTGGCGCGGATTTGAAAAGAACATTTCGGCCGAGCCTTATTACTCGACTGAGAGAAAATGTTTTAGACAGTATGCATAATTTCGCCATTTGTTCATGCCCAGATTACTGGTAAACTTTGAAAGGAGAATGCTATTGGAGTTCGAGAAATCTATTTTGAAATTTGATTGCAGCTTTTGTTTTCCATTTTCCAGGCAGATGTCGATAATATCTTCTTATTGCCTAACGTGCAATTCGTACTGACTTGTTAACTGACCGTAGGACATGCAGAAATTGCAAAAATAAGTTTAAACAAAAAATTCTGCGTAAATGTTTTAAAAATGTATTTTGAACTTTTATTAAACCAATATTGTCGCGTTCTTTGCCAGATGTTAAATTTCCCATATTTTCCCTATTTAATCTGCCCCTTTCCAATTTGAAACACAAACGGTGGGCTAGAAATGTACTCTAGATATGTGTATTTTCCTATAGAAACGATACTTTTTTCTTAATACAATAGAATTTGGTGAATTATTTCCAATTCGAAATTGTTGACAATTGGAATTTTTCTTTGGTTTATTGAATTTTCTATCATGATGTTGAAATATCGTCTGTACTGTGTATTTAATTCGCCTACTTCGAAGTCAAAATTAACAATTGTAAAATATTCTTTTTATTTTTTAATTATTTTTGATAAAATGAGGCTTACCTTGTGTCTTTATAAGAATCAAGAATATTTTAAGACAATTCACTCGATAACTTTACAGATTTAGAAAGTTTTCAACCAAAAAAAGCAACACATAAATTGTTTACCTTTTTGAAACACTTCGAACACTTAAGATGCCAATTATACCTTATATTTTGTAGTTTTAATGCACAATTGTTGCATTTAAACTGTTGCATATTATTTATTAAAATTACTTTCTCATTTATTGATACTATTTAAACTAGAGGTCGCCCAGCGGTCGAAATTCGAGCGTAATTCACTAAATTTTTAAGTTTGAACGTTATTGAGGTTATTTTTTAATGAAACAAAAAAACGGGCGGTTAAAAAAATAAATGCTGTCCGACTGTTGACCACAGACTTTTATGTGTTTGACATTCAGTATGAACGTAAACAATGAATGTTTTATTTTATTTAATTTAATGTATTAGTAATACATACAATATATAAATTCCTTAGAGACAATCTCTACTCTGTGAGACTGTTTGACCACAGACTGATATGTGTTTGACATTGACAGATTTAAATCATCCGCATTTTGTATTTCACCCCGAAGAGTTTTTTTTATAAATAATCTAAATAAACTCCCTATTGGAGTGGAAAATAAGTGGAGTACATAAATTTTATCTTTCTGCACTCCTTCTCCATATGAACTTTAACTCCCTCTTGGAGTGGATTTCACAGCGGGGGGATTAAATCAATTACAAATCAACCACTCCGCATAAGCTCCTCAAGCGAGGCCAGACCCAGGAACAATCAGGAACCAGCGAGTGCAGCCTGCGACAACATCGATGTAGTGCAAGGCGATAGACATCCTTGTCCAGCGATCAGCAAACTCCGAAAAACCGGCAGACAAACACAGAATGGTGAAAATCACCTATAAGTTCTATCAGCATTACATAAATTTTATTTTTCTGCACTCCTTCTCCTTATGAACTTTAACTATGCCAAATCTCACATTCCTTCGTGAGCGCAATTTGCTTAAAAAGTTTTCCCTTCACGTATTAATATATAGATTAAGTGGTTAAATTATTGTTCAACTTGGTTGCAAAGTGAAAACAATCGAGAATATGGAGTTTGGAGCAGTACCTTTTCCTTTTGATGTATTTGGCCCCAAATTTGAAACATATCTAAATTTTATTTTCAAGACAAATATTTCCGCTTTACAAGCAACACCGCCAATTTTAGTTCTTCAGAGTTTCAAATAGGAAGAAAAAAACTCAATTTTGTTTCAACCAATAAACGAATAATTCTGAATTTTTTTCATATCTGGTAAGAACATGCAGTCTCATGTTCCTACCGATATCCGATGCTAAAAAAATTCTGATATTGTCGTTATTGTTTGAAAAAAATTCAGTTTTTTCTTCCTCTTTGAAATTGGTCCAGAGACCTCTGTGAACTCGGAGGCCTAGGACACCAGAATACTGAAACACACGAGATCCTCTTTTAAAGATAAGAAAAAATCCCTCCCCCCAAAATAAAAACCCACAATGACGTTTTTAAAGGGTATCTGCTTAGTGACGGCTAGGGATGGCGGTTATTGTAAAAATAACCGGTTTTTGAAATAACCGGGTTTCGTTTTTTTTCTATAAAAAAAACAAACGACGTTTGTAGAAATTTTTTTAACTATATTGTTTTCACAGGAAATCAATAAATTAACCAATATTTATCTTTTAATAAATACTCTCACAGTAATCCGCCAACTAACAGATGCCTCGAGGAAGCGGTTGTCGTTGATTGGCAAAAGATGATGAAATTCAAAGCTTCATGACTTGGTAAATTTTAGTCTAATCGAGCCTATCTTCCGATCCGTTTTTTTTACCCGGTTATTGGATTTTAAAAAAATAACCGGTTATTACTGGGACAAAAAATAACCGAAAAAACCGGTTATTACCGGGACAAAAAATAACCGAAAAACCGGGACAAAAAATAACCAAAAAACCGGTTAATCGAAACAAAAAAAACGGTTTTCGGTTAAAACCGGTAGGTTTTTTCCACCCCTAGCGACGGCTATTAGGTAGATTTGTACAAGTAAATGGGTTCGGCTCTTCCTTCCTTTCGGGTGAGCCACTCTCACTACCAAAGCACTTGCCTCGTGTTTTCAATCAATCATACTTCGGGGGTGGAAATCTCACAGGGATATCGGGTGGTCGCCGTACTTTGCTTAAAAGGGTGTTTCAGACACTTCAGTATTGAAATATTTAAAGGGGCTACCTAACATTAGGCCTTTGAATTTTATTTTTCAAGAATTTTTAAATCGTTCTTTAGAATGCCATGGTCCACGAATGTCGCTGGATGAGCAATACGTTTTTGAGCTAGATTTCATATCCACTTTTAATTCAATACCAATAAAACATTTTAAAACATTGAAAACGGTTTAATTGACATAAATCTGAAAGTTAAATAAAATTTATAAGAGCCGTTCACTTTAAGCAAAAGAAAATTTTTGCACCTAATCCATCTAATTTCGCTGGTGAAATTGACCGTGTCAAATAAAGCAGTCTTTGGTTGAAAAACGGAGACAGAACTGTTAATAAATCAGACTGCGCATTCGCATCGTTCATTTATTCCAGGCAGAAATAATCCAAAATTCTCTCAACGAAGTCTGCTGGATTACAAAATTAATCTACCTGATATCCATCCACTTCAAAAGCATTGGGCCCCGCCAAACTTGATAGTGGAATCGATTTCACCCTATAAAGTAATCTGTTTGAACCCGTTCATTTCAATCCCGAAGATAATTGCAGGCCCATCATTTGTTTTAGTGATAATGGTAGAATTTGATTGTGCTGAAGCGGCTCCATTTGCCGCTGACAACTAGACAATTAATCGCCCTTTTCCCCAGCAACTAAATACTCGCTGCATAAAATTCCGTTAAGATTGGGTTTCTTCAGTGCTGAATTTGGAGGGCCGTAATTTATTTTCTGGAAAATTTTCGTCTGTTAGGGTTTGTTTTTGTTGTTTGGAAAGTGCTCTAAATTAGTTCTTTTTACACCGTAGGATAAATTGGCGTCTTGCATCATGTGTTGAGGGGGTTAAATGTTATTTTAATGGACATCTTATTGTTGAAACTGCCTTTCACGTATTATTCGATGCGGAATATATTTTATTTTTAATGATGCAAAGTTATTTAAAGTAAGTTTTTAAGAATTTGATTTGCGAAGTATTTCAGCAATTTAAATACCCATTCAAAAGTTGATTAATGACTGTCAACGATCATTCATTTCTGCGATTGACAAGTTATTAAATAAAGGCATGAGTATTTTTCAGTAAAGCCCAGATTCAAATAAATGGATGGTGAGAAACAATGGCTCCTGTCTGTGAAAGAGTGCATTTAAAAAATTAAGAGATTTAGTTCTTTTCCAAATATCAATTTGAAGCAGCGATTCTCAACCTGTGGGTCGCGAACCCCTAGGGAGGTGTGATAACGCTAATTGGAGGGCGCGAGCACATCGAAAAGAAAATATTATTAAAAAATTGATTAATTTACTGAAAGGAAAGTAAAACAAAATACGTTCTGACATAATAAAAAATAAGATACAAATTTACACCAATATAATACACTTATAAATAGAATTGTATCAGTACTCCACAATGTATTTAATAAGTAACTTATCAATACTAAATTAAAACCAAGCTTAATAATTATTAGTGACTCCATTGGGCCTGTCTTGTAGAGAAAAGTTATTCGAAGGAAGGTTTAATATTAGAAATACAGTAGAATCTCGGTAATCCGGACGGTCCATGGAGAATGATGCAAACCCGAATCCTGCGCTGATCCAACCCATGGATCAGATTGTTATTCAAAATATCAAGCTGGGATACCGCAAGTTGCTTCTTACGACGATTCTCAATGATCGTCTGCACAATGAAAACTTGGAAAAAACGCAGACAAATGTAAATTTAAAAGATGTCGTGTTCAGTCTTGCTAACTGGGCATCTGTGTTTATACATTGCTGATCAACAAGTCGTGGAAAAATTTGCTTCCCAATTTTATATTCTGTAAACTCCATCAACATTTCTCATTCTTTGGCTAGGGCGGCACTCAACACTTCATAACATTGGGCTGAAGAGCAAAATTTTGAAGCACACGGAAATTATGCTCCTCAGACGTTTAAGAGACCGCGCATTTGAATTGAAAATTGGAACGGCCGCGCAAAAATAAAATCACTGACTTTTTGGACACTGATTATGTTCATTCACTTACATATGTAGTAATTATGTATGTACATATCATGTTCATACTGTATCATGTTCATTCAATTTATCCATACAATGTTAGTTCATACAAATATACCATAGTACCTATACATACAATTTTTGAAATAAGTGCATTACGTTATTTTTTAAAAACCTCGCTAATCCGTAAATCCCTTCTAATCCGAACGTCCATGTGCCTCAATTCGTCCGGATTACCGGGGTCCTACTGTAGATCTTTTTTCTATATTTATCTGAGAATACCAAAAAAAATACCAAAAATACATTATTATTGTGTAGATTGTTATTGTATGAAAGAGGGGTGCGATGAAAATTATGATTGAAAATTGGGTCGCAAATACTGAAAGGTTGAGAAATACTGATTTAAAGATAATTTTTTAAACAATAGACATCAAACTAGGAGACAAGAGCTGTTTTTTGTGATTTCAAAATATTTTTTTTCATAAAAAAAATTA
>BGPR01003520.1:94773-111416 GCA_013235015.1 Araneus ventricosus
GGTATGGTTCCGGTTACGTATTGCTCACAGATACCCAGCAAGGTCTTCCAGAAGGCACAATCCTCATAGTCAGAACTTCTCCTCAGTGTAATCTATTGAATAATAGAAGATTCCCTGCTTTCCTTTCTCTTTCGAGTTCTTGACTCATGGACACTAGATACCCAAGTGAGTCTTCTAGAAGACAACCAATCCTCATAGTCAGAACTTCACCTCAAGTGCAATCTATTGAGATTACTAGAAGATTCTCCACTTTCTTTTTTGTCATGAGTTCTTGACCCTATATTTAGCTAGATATCCAAGTGAGTTTTCGGTTTGCTTTGGTTTATGGCACAAGGCCATACTGCGCCAAACACTTGTTAAATACATGTCACACATTAAAACTCAGTTTGAAACATTGTTAAAAGCGACAGTAAAACTCATGTAAGAAAGTTCAATTCCTTTAACCTATTTTCATCGTCCCATATATAGGACAGCTCAGATTGTCAATTTTTCATAGCCGTCGCATTTTTAATTTAAATTCCGCTTCTAAAGTATATTTTACGATTGTCGATACTATTTATTATCTTTAGGTCATTGATCATTTTAATTTTTTAAGAATTTTGATTGGCTAATTTTGCTACTTTATTTGTCAAGAATTATATTTTCTTTTAAATAATTATGAGAGAAAAATACAATTCTTTTCAAATTTATTCATGGTGTGTCTATTATTTCTGAGTAAAATTTAAACAAAAGCTATATTCAAACCGGTTTTACAAGTTTTAGGTGCCGTCCCATATATAGGACGATAGTAAAATCCCCTACTATGTACATCCATACAAAGGCGTTTGAAATTTCGGGAAAGGATTAGAATATCTATGTGTATAACTTATTGCAAAACTCAATAGCATCTAGTTTGTTTGGAACATGAACCTGTAGATATGTCTTGGGTAATATATTTGTTCTGTTTCTATGGTCGAGAGTTTTTCAGCTGACGCTTATCTTTTGTAGGAAAAGAATACTACTGTTCGATGTGTGATCTGATTTCACTCGCCGCCCTTCAGAACAGTAGTTGAAATGAGATGAGATTTTAACTGAAGAAGCTTTTGAGTATTTAACGCCATTAGCCGATGAATATGATGATATGATTTTAAATTATAATATCACCACATGTTCCAGAAATTGTCACTGATGATTAAAAAATTGATGATGCCTGCAGCAGCATTGAACATGTAGTCGTGCTGCTTTTGACGAAAAGATTCAAGAAGCAGATGGAACAATTGAAATCTAAAGGAAAGATGCTGCTGAATATGTTTCAACACCTACATGGATTAATTGTGCACCAAAATTTCATAACTCTAATTATTTACTGATATGATTTCAGGAAAATCACACTTGGAAACTTCTCAAGATGATGGCATGAAAAGTGATTGTCCATCCGGGTAGGAAAAAGCATGCTTGACAGAAAAATTCCCGATTTTTTGTCTAAGAATTATGAACTTAACAGTTTTGGGAATATTTTTTTATAGAGGATGTTACATTTTACCCAGAGAAAAAATTGCTGGGGAAATGATTAACGGAGCAACGCTTGTTAGTCAAAATCTCAAGAAAGCGTACTTTGATATCAAGAGTTATTTATACTATGACAATACTGTATTGATTCAGATCGCTATTAGAAAGTAAGTCCAATTTAGAAATTCTTATAAGTTTTTTTTAACAGTTTGGTATGTTTTCTGAACATTTAAGTAATGATGAAAGAATAGTCCGCTATTTTGGCGTAGTCAGGATGCAAACTGTTCATGAAAGGAAAACCATAAAATTTGATACAATCTACAGATTACTCTCATCTCGATGTATATCCCTCTCTGTATTGTACCTATAAGGCAGTAAGCAATTATGAAAACAAATGTGTGACTATGAAAAGAAAGAAAGAAATCATTAGTCAACCAGCAGTTGAAAATTCTGTCTTCTTGAAACCCTGAAAACCTTCAAAATTATATAGGATAACATATTTACGTCGTTGGATCTTTTATCCAAGTAAGCGTTTCTTTGCTGAGGAACAGTTAGGAAAATAGAAATGATAAAATGCCCTATGATATGAAATGCAGCTGTTCGATGATTGACAATAGAGTTGTCTCATTGATCACCAATTTTACGACAAAGATGCTTTAAAAATGTAGAAAGAAGAATGAAGGATGGAAAGCAGAAAGTAGACATACAATTGTGTGTGTTGTTTCCGTATAATTTGTACAAAACTGGTAATCTGTTGACGTCATAAAACATATTTTTCATCCATGCAAGAAAAATGATATTGACCATTATTAAAATGCATTTGAGACATCACTGGTTGCACTGGTTTAGAAGCATTAAAGAAAACGCTTCCTCCAGAACAAGTTTATGAACTCCTCGAATTTCTTCGACATTTACAATTGAACCTGGGATTGTTTGTGCCTCCCAATGAATGCAAGAATGAGTTTGGGCATTCGAAAACCTGATTAACTCAAATTCCAAAGTGAACCTTTCGTAAATGGAAAACAACGCCAATGACAGCTTAAAACTGTACAAGAAAACCCTTAACTATTTGCCAAAATGTAATTTAGACTTTGTTTAATGTTTACTACCATTTCGTGTAAGATTCTTGACTCAAATCAGTAGTGGATTCATCGTCCTATATAGTGATCAAGCTTCCGACAACAAATAAAGTTTTCAAGTAACTCTATACTTTGCTTGATGTTTCATTAGTCTGTGATAGAATTTTTTGAAAAATAATTTTTTTTAATGTGGTAAAATATGGGTTAAAAGGTAAAATATTTGCACGAATATTAATCCAGTGAGGTTAGAACCACTGTAGGGAGGTATAAAATGTTGAAATTCGTTAAGCTCTTTAAGTTGAACTCTTCGACTCTTACATGATTTTCTAGTATACTCGCATAGGAAAAGTAAGGATGAATTTTCAGAGGTAAAATCAGCATATTTTTCGTACAGATTACATTATTGGACATTATATGAGATTAATCTTATCAAAGCCCTCCCAAATTTAGCTCAAAATAGCCACCATTGCAAAATGCACCTTTTATAGTATATTTATTTCTTATTTTGAAAATTACAGTTAACATTACACTTGATCTAATCAGTAATCAGTTTTATAAGTTCAGAAATACGGATTAACCTATTAAAACAGGACACTCATAACTTTATACAAGTGCATAAATCAACAACAAAATCTTTATGTTTACATAATTCAAACAGTTTTAAACACGAAACAATTTATTTTGGAGACACTTCTTTTAAATTAACTATAAGATTATGAATCTTTTGAATTTTAAGTAGGTAATTAATTTTTAACCTTGTACAGTAAGCAATCCAACAACAATCTTTTTAAAATATATGAATAATAATTTACATTTTAATAATATGTGCTTCACTCTCAATTTTTCTTTTCACATATTACAATATCAGGTGACTGTATGCGGAAAACACTTCCTGAAATTACACATGTTGCATAACATTTCTGATTACGTTCGTTGTTGTAGAAAAATAGGAAATATTCGTTCAAAGTGAAAAGAAGTGTACCAATTCTTAAAAGTAATAAAATATTCAGTGTGAAGAAGGGAAATTTAGAAACGGATATTTTCCAACCACAAATTAAATTTTGATTAAAATACATCTAAACATGCCATCTCTTTGCTTCGTAAAAAATTTAATCTTGAGAGGTTTTTGCTTCAACGCAAAAAACCATCTTAGATCTAAGCAATTGTGACGCAGTATTTGATTAAAATATTTTCCTACCAAGCGTCATGTTCAAATATCATTAGTAGAATATATATATCTGATTCGATTCGTTATTGACGCGACATAGAAATTTACTTTTATAATCTCACCTATTAGTTGACAGCTGATACAGGATAAAAATAAATTTCCAGTATTTTTTTTACTCTAACGAAACTCTACTGTTATGTTTTAAGTATAGATAAAAAAAACTTATAAAACTGAATTGGTTAGGGAAAAGCACAAACTAAATATCTGTAAATTTGAAGGATGCAACATTTTAAGAATATGATCTGTGAATCATTGATTCATTCGATACAATGGAACATTCTTTTGTCAGCGCAAAATTACAGTTTCATACAAAATGAAATAGATTTTCTTGAATTTCACGCTGTCGAATGTCAGCAGTTAGTTCTGTCACATCTCTTATAGAGTTAAAACTGACTGACCTGTCATTTCAAAAATCAACACTGGCGCTGTAGTCAGTGTAACAGCCCCAATTACGACTAAAAGCTCATCCTGACCCGACCCCCTCATTTCAGTGGCACGACCCGTCGTCGGAGTTGGTTAAGAGCAATATGTCCAGTCATTCTCATATATGTTGATGGTTGGAAAATCTATTTTGAATATATGGAAGTACTAAACGTTTTGGAACGACTACATAATTCCTCAAATACGCTTTCTTTGAAGATACCTTTAGCAAGCTTTAGAGAAAAAAATTTAGATCGTTTTAATTAATAATTAATAATTTTTCATTTCACAGGTCGAACTCAGTTAATCAGAAGACAAATCTCAATAAGTGACAAATAAAAGGAAAAAAATATAGACCAGTCTTACCCTCGACCATGTACTTCTTAAACACAGCATTACCAATTAACACAACCAATAATTGCAGATAAGTATATAATAAATATATTTTTATGAAGTTTTTTAATGCTTCTTCATTTTTCTGGAGCATTATTGATTTTATTACATTTAATGGGATTTCTAGATTAATATGAACACAAAGAGTTATATAATTTTTCTATCAATTTCTAGATCATGTGAACTTTTTTTATCATAGCATAAATCAAGAATTAAATCAATATTTTACCCAACTGACAATGCAAAGGATAATATTGATTTTTTTTGATATTTCATTCGTTCGGAAAAAGTACTTCAAGCAACTATGTCACAAAAAACAGCCATAAGCGACTTAACAAAAGAAAATGCTGATACGAGGTTTACCGCGATCATCTACTTGAATCACCACAACACACACCATTAAACACAGCCAAAAAGTGCAGATAGGTACACGACGCTGGGCCTAAATGATATTTTGGGACCAAAGAACACCACCAAAAAAGCGAAGCTGCACTTCCTCCAAATTTCGCCATTGTCCAATATTACCAACCCATTCGATTTATCTGCGTCAGACATTATCCTTCCAAGTCCAGGCTAAAGTGTGCACAGAAAAACCCTTCCATGCTTGTCAAATAAACTTCGGATTCTTAGAAAAAACGGACAGGAACCACCAGCTTCTAAAAACTAATGGTTCTGGGGCAGCTATCCATCATTGGCGTTCGTTATCTTGCTCTTAAAATGGAGCCAGGGCCATTTGGGTGAGAGTGAAAAATGAAGTTCAACAGGATAAGGCACATACGGTAAAGAGAATAGAATATAATTATTCTTACTTCCCAAGTGTCGGAGAAGTGTGATGGTTAATGTATTTATAAATTGCGCCACGCGAGAAGTTTTTACCGGGAAGTTGTTGCGTTTGCCTTTACAACAACGCGTCCGTTAAGATAACAGCTGATGAACAGTTCTGTTAAAAACCAGATACTTGGTGATTGTTTTGGAAGTTGTAAATGTGTCAGAGTAAGCCAATTTAAGGGATTAATGTCGTAAATTACTCTCCCTGGAGTGTTCCGGGAAGGAATTTGTACGATATTTCGAAGAAGGATCTTCGGTGTTTTAAGATAAATGTTGAAATTTACATTCAGTTTGATGGATTTAAATAATGAGTCAGAAATTCTAAAAATGTTAAGTAGTTTCTTGAAACTTAATAAACTTCTTGGTAACTGCATTTTCTAAATAATATCCTAATACTCTTATGACATAAAATAACCGAGCGAGAAGTTTTTCTGGGAGGTTGTTGCGTTTGCCTTAAAACATCGCATCCGGTAAGATAATAACAGCTGATGTACACTTCTCTTAAAAACCAGATAATCGGCGATTGTTTTGGAAGTTGTAAATGTGTCAGAGTAAGCCAATTTAAGGGATTAATGTCTTAAATTACTTTCCCTAGAGTGTTCCCGGTAGTAATTTGTAAGATATTTCAAAGAAGTTCGGAGTTTAAAGATAAATGTTGAAATTTACATGTAGTGTGATAGACTTAAAGAATGAGTCAGAATTTCCAAAATTTTTAAATAACTTCTGAAAACTGTTATTTCCAAATAATAATTTAATACACTAATAAAATAATACCCAATACACTAATAATCTAATATAATAATACCAAATACAATAATAACCTAATAGAATAGTAAGCTAATATAATAATACCTAATATAGTAGTAACTAGTTAGATAATAACCTACGGCAAATAACAAACGAGTACGAGTAATAAATGAATCAAAAATAACGAAAGGAAACATTTGCAACGACAAATTTTTAGCATATCTCTAAGGAATTGTGTATTGTAATTGTCATTTTTGGCAATGTAACTAAGCAATTATATCATTAACTGATATAGTTATAATAATGTAACAATTTCAATAAGGGAAAAGATGTTAGTTTTGAGAAGTAACTTTCGTTTGAGGAAAGTTAGTTACCGGAGAAGTTTATAACTATTGAGGATCCAAGACGTGGTTTAACACAAACACATTTACAGGACATTTTAAGCACCAAAAAGTTTTTTAATATGCTGGAATTACGAATCACTGGATTATTCTACACCATAGATTTTTTGAAATAATAGATATTTTTAATTCTTGTTTCTATAGATAAGTATGGGCTAGTTACAAGACAATTTTTGCGTGCATTTTTCTTTAAACATACAACGGATAGTTTCGTGTTCAAAACCAGATTCCACGAAATGAGCCCGGTAGATTTATTTTCGTAGGTCAAACATCCCTATATTTGTGTGATGAGAAGTGTCAGAGAGTAAATTGGCGGCTCGAAGATGTCGTCTTGGTCATCTGAGTTTAGCACAGTTATATTATCCCGTTTTGAATCAACACAAGGCCTATTCTGAACCGCGGTCAGATAACGAGGGCGACACCTGAGCTACACACCCTCTCCAAACTTCCACACCACACCAGCGGAGAAAGTTTGGCCCTCTACGCTTGATTTAACCATTTGCGGCGCAGTGTGCCAGCTGATGGCACATCTAATTTCATTCGCTTCTCAACCATTAAATTCAACTATAAATGGAAAATAATAGGTTTAGGATAGGGCTAATAGTACTCCTTTTTGAATGTATATATCAGTCTTATGAAATTTTGTTTCGGAATAGGAATTATAAGAGATAAAGTTCGGGAAAATTCCTTAACTCAGAGATGAGAAATTTTTTTCATTTCTTGGCGTTTACAGTTTTAGCAAATTAACTGGAAAAATTTCCTCCGATATTCTTGAAATTTTCATTTATGATTTTCTGTAACATTCAACAATATTTTTTGAGTGTATGAAGGTGGCTGTATCTAAGGAGGTTCTCATATGATGGGGTGACTCAAAAGGGGACGACTCCCCCTCGAAATGAAGCAAGTTTTTAAAAGGTTTGTAGATTTTATGCCTAGACAATAAACTAAACCCATTCATGATGTTTTACATCATATTTCAAAAAAATTTAAAATTTAAATTTTAATTTTAACTTTAATTTAATTTTTAATTTTAATTTTTTAAATTAATTTTTAATTAATGTTAATTAAAATTTTATTATTTATATTTATATTTTATATTTATATTATTTTTTACATTTATTTATTATATTTATTTATATTATTATTTATTATTTATTATTTTATTTATTATATTTATTTATATTATTATATTATTATTTATTATTTTATTTATTATATTTATTTTATATTTTATATTTATTTATTATTTTTAATTAATTTTAATTTTTAATTAATTTTTTAATTTAATTTTTTAAATTTAAATTTTAATTTTGAATTTAAAATTAAAAATTTTTGAAATAAATCATATTTCAAAAAAATGCCTTGCGCCGCAAAGGGTTAACGTACAACAGGCTCACATGCACAGCGGATCTTCAAGTAGAATTGGTTTTCGAACCTGGAATCCTTCGGCTTCGAAGCCGAGACCTTTCCACTCGGCCACCACTGCCCTCTTTGTCATTTGAAGTGGTTCAGAATGATGTCCGTCTCCATCAAACCCCAAGCTATTTCAAACCAGTGAACTCGATACCACATATATCTTCTTGAACAAAGGTAACAAACGGAATCCATGCTGTTTATTAGAGATATCTGATTGTTATCTCTTATTCTTTAACAAGGATATAAATATCTGTTTCTTCCTTGCACCTTTGAACTTTCTTCGCAAAATAAAATCAATAACCTCATGTACCTTCTTTAACAAAGCAGCAGACAGAAATCAATGCAATCGATGTATTTCCTTTTATCAATGCTATCTATAACCTAAAATATCTCAGCACTTATATAATAAACCAGTATTCATAAATTATATTTATATTTCCTTCTGTTATCGTGTAAACCCTTTTTAAGAACGTGGGAATATACTTCCCACCAAAATCATCAATTTTTAAAAGCATTTTTAGAGGTTGGCGCAAGTTATCGCCAAATATTCGCCAAGTTATCGCCAAATTTTTCTCCAAGTTATCGCCAAATTTTTCGATGAAACAAAAACCTGGATGTTCCAATTTCTTATCTCAAACCATAACGAAGTGTCTTGACTTGGTAATTAATTATTAATTAATTTAATTAATTAACAAAAAATAATGCCATCCAATAAGCTAAATGAATTTCTTTTCTTTAATTAATCTCAATACCAAAGTTATTTTCTTAAACCACTACTAGAAAAAAATGCCCTTATGAAGGGTTAATATATTAATTTTTAAATGATAGTAGGGTTTTTATTAACTCCATTAATAATGAGGGAACTGCAAATTTCTTCATTGATGCAATCTCGTGAATAAAAATTTAATTTTTAAATTAGTTATCCTGTGGCAATAAATCAGACTTTTATAAGGAGAGAAATTTGTCGTAAGGGTAAGATTTATTATAACATTTAATTTATATACACAAATATTAAATATCTAAGAGAAATGTATTTACTGGAAAAGTACTCTCTATGGTAAAATTAGCTAATACTAACTCCAGAGGCAAAAATTCTTTATCAGAATTACATTAGATTTTTAAATCGTTCGCACTCTGAAATTAAATTATCCTACGTCTTGATATCCCGCGCTGTATCCAATAAGAGCAATTGCATTTTTTGAAATTTAAGCCAATTAAATTATTTCCCAATTTATAATTTTTACAAGAGCATAGTCTCTAGAAATCCATTTGCAGCTTTAATTAATTTTCTTCCACTCAGTTTGCTCCAAGGAATGGAAAAATCAAATTCTTATACTTAAACTAATTCCATCTAATGCAATGCATTCTTTGGAAAATTTCCTTAAAAATAATGAAAATGCTCAAAGGAGACGCTCTGTAAGAGAACGACCTTATTAGAAAATTTCTTAGCTCTTGAAATATCAAGAGAATCAAGTATCACATGAAAGTAACTAAGTAATGATATTATACTCAATTCACCAGCACGCGGCTGACTGTTATTTTTTAATTCCTTCTCTCAATTAGATTTGAATTCGATATTAAGTTTGAGCAAAAATTTACTTAGCAAGCTAGAGGATTTCTACAGCTTGAAAATCACTTGCAGGTAAGAGATAACGTAATTTTCAAGGAAATGAATTAAGTTTTATCCTTCTTATTGCTCAAAAATTATAATAATACAAAAGATAGCGACGTCTTAATTGCCGTAAGACAAAGGAACTAAATTTAATATCTTAATATTTCCCCAAAGCAAGGGGATTTTTGAAACGGTTCAAATTAATATGAAATGATTTTAAAATAAAAAATTAAGCAAGGGAATGGTGAAATAAAGCCATAATTATCACCATACAAAGCTAAATTATCTAATAAAAACAAATGTTTATTTGCTCTTTTTAAAGCTGCGATGTGATTACATTAATAATATAAATATAAAACAAAAATAAAAAGTATAAATAAGAAACAGGAGATTTAAACAATAACAATACACCTTTTTACGTGCTCAACGCAACAGCATCAAGTGATTGCATCTTTTTTTACTTTTGTTTTATATTTATATTATTTGTTTCAGTACTATATTATAAATAGCTGCATATGCGCCATTCTATATAATACAAAGAGTTTTAATTAATTTTTGACTAATTAATTTAATTAACTTATAGTTAATATCTTTGTTAAATTTTGTTAATTATAACTGTGATTACATTAAACTTTACAGCAGTGGTGAGCAAGTAAACAATTTTCATTTCCGAGCCCCACACTTTATGTAAAATTCTTTTTTGAGACCCTTCTTGGGGTCGCCACCATATTTTTTGAAGGAATGCCTTATCTTTTTAATTGTCAAATAAATTTCTTTGAATTTAGCGATCCACAAAAATTTTCTGCCCACGATTTATAGCAGTACGGTTATCATTCAACCTTATCATAGCCATGCCTCTTCTTGCATAGATCGCATTAGCATGTTTGTAGGTTTCTTTGTTGTTTAGTTATATCAACTTCCCGTTTTTAAGCAACTCGAGGGCCATTTTGGGACGGACCTCGTAATTTTGAACCACGGTCAGATGACAAGAATGACACCCGAGTTGGCACTTCCTCGCCAAACTACCGCACCACACCAGCGCCCGTCCATCCCTGTGGGCTCTAAACAATAGGGGTGAGTCTGTTGCGGGCACCACACCAGCGGGAGGACGTTTGGCCCCCTACGTATGATTTAACGTGCAACAGGCTTAATACACGAAGACACTTCAGTGGAATCGGTTTTCGAACCTGGAGCCCTCCAGTCATCTAGTGGTGAGATCATGGTGTCGAGAACGACGGATCGCAGATTCAAATCCCGATTACACGAAATATCAGGCCTGGAGAGTGCCTTATGAAGATTCAGTGTGACGTGGGTCAAACGTCCTCAGATTAGTATGAAAATTTAGAGTGTGTACCAGTTGTGGTATATTCTTTGCGCAGTATTCAAAATCTTCATTCCGTCCCAAAATAGCTTTGATGCATCTTCAATAAGCTCTTCGTTAATATAACTAAACTAAACAAATCCGTTCAATTCTACCAACTAATAGTAAGGCAATAGCTAGTAATTCCGTGAACCTAGACCTCGCGTCACAACCAAATAATAATAATAATAATAATTAAGATCTTCTCGCCATCGCAGTCTCTAAAGATGTGGCCATTTTTTTTGGATGCGGGCTATTTACACAAAAATTTATCAGTATCCACAAAATTACAATTAAATTTCTGCTTTTATCAATATTAATAACAAATTGTCAAACATTGAAACCATTAAACTCGGCAAACGTTGAAACAAATAAAACGGCCATCATTCTGAAACGGAATCAAAAAGTAAAAGTCCTTACAAATATTTTAAAATGGCTTCAGTGTTTAATGGCTCCAAGGAACATTCAGGCCAAATTCATCGAAAATCGAACAACGCGTTTGATGGCGACTGCGTGTAATAAACTATTTTACAGACAAATAGACGAAACGACGAACGCTCGAGTTGAAACAGGACCTCGCTTCAATCGGTCAACTAACAAGATTAGTTAGTTAGATTATAGTAACGTCCCCTCTTGAAGCAACACGAGGGCTATTTTGGATGGACCTCGTCAGTTTGAACAGCGATCAGATGACGAGGACGACACCTGAGCTGGTAACCACTCTCCAATGTTCTGCACCATACCAGCCGGAGATTGTTTGGTAACTACGTATGATTTAACGTGCAACAGGCCCCACACACGGCTGATCTTCAGTGGAGTCGGTTTCGAATCTGGGACCCGAGAGTGAGAAAGCTTACAGGCCTACGCCTAGGCCAACGCGCCCACCACATTATTATTTTACGGTTTTGATTGTTATTGTGTGGACCAAAAAAATAAAAATCCCCTAAATCTATTTTAATGACTTTAAGGAACTTTCATGCCAAATTCGGGACTGCGTAACAACCAATTTACAGACAGACAAAATGCCGAATGTTCAAGTAGAAACAGGACATCGCTTTGATTGGTCAACTAATATTTCACTATATGTATTATTTATTGTCCACTTTTCTGTGGGAAATATTCTCAAATTCTGTATTTCTTTTATCGGTGTTCAGAAGATCAGGTGTTTCATTTCATAAGAGAACAAACTTACTCGCTCGCAGAGAAAAATATTGAATGGTCTAGTCTTATTACAATTTTTCCGAAACCTTCCTGCAGGCAATATCGCCACACTTCTTTGTTACTCTTATCCTCAAAGCAATCTAAGTTCGATATTAAGAATTATTCTTTCACTCCTCTGGGGCAATGCCGGTTGATAGTAAATCAAATATGACATCTCAGAACAAATAACGATATATTCCCCAAGACGGGGAATTTTTTCTCCTTCTTTAGAGGATTTCTGTATACCAAAGCTTGGTAGAGATTGCTTAACGTCTTAAACTGTTATCACAAATTCGAAAATGGGGAGCTCTTGAATTTCAGAATGTTTCCAGAGTTTGAATTCTGAGTGGATTTTCTTTTGTAAATAATCACCTTTCGAAGTCTTTCTGGTAGTCTTTATAGCATTTTTTTTAATACTTTTGCGAAATAGTTGCGGTTTTGTATATACCGTCAGATTTTAAATTTCAAATACGTATGTCGTGAAGTTGTTGTTTCAAAAAGCACATAATTTTTTAAATTTTTCAGTTCTTTCCCTATTTCAGTATACATAAAAATTCATAAATGCATTTAAAATATCAATTTGCGAATTTTAAGTGAATAACGTCAATTTTCATCCAAATATTCGGGTCTGATACTCCTTGGAACAATTTATTAGATTTTTTAAAAATAAGTTTAAGTTACCTCTTTAGAAATTTTGCTGTCATTCTAAATTTCAAAACGGTAAATGCCACAAATATCTACATTTCACACCGAGAACAGGCGCATGCGCACTACCAGTCAGAACAGGTGTTAACTGTGACGAACTCAGCCTGAGTTGAGAGAAAAGGTAGCGAACCTGTACCTAAACTAAACTAAGACTTGACTAATGATAAGCTGATAATCTAAATGCTTACCGCCTTCGTTTCTGTTTTTGCGTTATGAATGTATAACGTTAACGAAATAAATTTGATTATTTTAAAACTAGCTGATATCATGCATCATATAATTATAATTTAAAACAATGAAATTATTTTTGTAAATAGTATAAAATTACGCAAAAAATTTTAATGATCTGGATAGATTCATATGCGATTAATCGACATGCGATAACCACGTACAAATTGCCCGGGCTGTTGTTGAATCGTTCTGACCAGTTCCCCGTGAAGGCAACCTGCCTCCTTAATATGGAATTGCACGATTCACTCAACAGAACGCCGTCAGGTGGCAGTACCAACGCTACTCTTGACGCGTCTGTGTGACGCACACAAGGACCTTCTTTTTTTCTCAGACATTTAGAACTAAAACTGACGATGTTGTGAATCTCGTGATGCTTTTTCTTTCACATAAAAGGCATTGCCCACTTTTCAAGTCCTTTATTTCTTTTTCTTAAATGTCTGTGCCTTCCGTCCTTTAAATATTGAATTAAAAAGTATGAACCCTTTAACTGGTTTGTACGTATGGCGTACGTGCATCTAATTGTCGCAATTTTAAACTTAAAAACTACAACAAATTCATTCACAGACGCTATGATACGATACAAAAATTAGGTGAAATCCATAAACATTTCAACTGTTTTTCAAGTTGTCAACTGAATTAAAATGACAACGCATTCCCAAAATAGAAGGTGTCCTCTAAATATATAGTTAAGAAAACAAACCAGTTAAGGAGTTAATATATCGCCTCTTCGACCTTTAGGAGCACCCTGTTTCTGAATTCAGTCATCCTGATTTTAGTCTTTATCGATATGCTCCAAGATCGCTTTGATCAACTCAAAGATACCGAACTTTCCCTTTAATATGAGTCCTTGACTCATCAACTTGGCTAGACATGCTATAATTGGAATCGCCACCTCAATGTGAAAAAATATTTCATCTTTTAAATGTTGAAGATTAATGTGATGGAAAACTTATATATGACGGACTGCAATAGTAAACGAAGATGATTTTGAAAGATTTACCCAGATTTTTGCAATAACATGGAATTGCAATTTATTGAGTGCAAAGACTAAAAGACTAGATTCAACATTTTGAAACATCAATTTCGAACTTCAACTGAAACTTTCCACTTAGAATAAGTAAGCTTTATTGTTATCCTACAGCAATCAGCAGTACATTTTAGATTCATATCCATTGATATTCTTAACGATCAAATGCTTTTGAATTTCTCATCACATAAGATGAAAAAGCTTCTTCATTCGTGGTAATGGAAAAAAGTGCTTTCAAACACAACTTGATTTCCTTTCATAACAAAGAAATAATGCATTAAATGCCAGTTTCACTTTTAAAGGCCATATCGAAATTATTCTTAATGGAAACACGATGAAATAAAACCTCCTGAGTTCAGAAGGGAATATGGAATGCTAAAATTCATATTCTTGAGTATTGTTTTTCCAAACAAGATATCTCTTGAGATACAAATATATATATATATATATATATATATATATATATATAAACAAGATACTTCATAAGATTTAAATATATTTCTGAAACAAGAGACCTCATGAGATAAAAACTAAGGAATAAAAATTGGTTTAAAGCTGTACTGATGTGGTTTCAAATACAAATTTTTCTTGCTATATTTTTGTGGTATCAACAGCACAAAAATATAGCACTATTAACTTTTTATACTATTTTTTAAAACTTTTGGAGACAGAAATGGGAATAACAAAGGAAAATAATCGAATATGAATAAAAAAACCTAGACATGAAAAATGAAAACCTCAAAATATGTTTCGAGACAGAAAGCCAGCTTAAGTGAAACATCATGTAAATTATTTTGTTGTTTATAAAAGTGATATAACCAAAAAATTTCAGCAAGAGCTCTAGAAACTACAGTGTTAAAAGCGAACAAAATATACCTTTAAAATATATACTGAATTTATTTTTGAAAAGAACTCACATTTAACGAATTGATAAAAATCCTTCGAATATGAAGGTATAAATACCCACGAAATAAAAAAATGTAACCCAAATAGATAGATTTAGAGAGTGGATGTCAGATTAATTGTTGTTGTTATTAATACCTCTCTGTCTAGCAGCAGCTAGACACCATCCATGAGCCCACTCACCTTCAAGAAATCGAGAGCAAGCAAAGGATCCGTCTCGAAAGTTTCCCTAGATAGGCGAAGACATGAGAGGATGTGCTCTGGGGACGCACTCGCTACTCCACACTTTGCGCAGACCGAAAAACTTTGTTACCGTGGCTAAAGGAGCAACTCCTCAGGTGACCGCTAACAAATCTAGACAGCCTCAACCTCAACCATGTCAGATTAATAGAAACAAAAAGTAAATTCTTTTATAGTTTTTCGAAAATGATACAGCAAAAAGATAGATTGAGAATATTAATATATATCGAAAGAAAAATTTGTGGCTTTAATCCCACTTAGTCTAGAGGAGGGGGTGGCGAACTTTTTTGCACTGAAATGCCTCATTAAATTAAGCAGTTGGGCAAAGGACCGCGCGAGCAGAATCTTAAGAGTTATTGTTCAGTAATTATTATTATATTACAGAATATTATTATATTTCATTGCAAATTGTAAATAACTGGTAAGTCGCTTAAGAAACTCAAGAAAGTCGCATGTGACTTTAAGTCTTTGAAACCGGATAGAGTGAGAATTCAAGTGCCTCAAACACTGGAGTAAATTTTCTTTCATGAAATCAGAATGAAATCCTCCCTTTCTCTACAGAAATTCCAGGAGGACGACACCCTCGGTTGCGCGATCAAAAGGAACTAATTTTCTTCCGTAAAATTCAGCCCGAAACTGCCCGAGTCCGGCTTGTTTCGAATGAGGCGGTTTGAGGCGGGATAGGGCTCATAGGGTTAAGGCCGCAGATTCCGCATCCCTGGTCTAGAATATCTAGCACAATTCATGAATCAAAGTCACGTGATAAAGGGGAAATAAGGCATCTTCTGTTGATCACAGCAGCCTCAGAGCACCTAGGCAGCATCTGAGGTAGAATTCTGACTTAGCTGCAACACCTTCTTAGGTAGATTATCATCTTGGAGGAATTGGCTAGTATTTATATTGGACAAAAAATCTCCAGTAGCCTCATCGTAGTGAGTAATTTATTATTAAAGAGCACATCTGTCCAGTAGCGGCTCGTCAGCTCAGGTACAAGCAGTGCTGCAAGCATTGCATAGGCCTAAGTGTTAGTTATTTTTGTGCTGATTATTTTGGTATGGAATGATGATATACTAAAAATCGATAGTTTTTGAGTTATAAGCAAAAACACTGTGGAAAAAATTGTTTCATGTTTTTTTGGTTTTAACTAAAATTCCAACAAAAATTATTGGTGGCAAACCTCAAATTCGTAATCAACACCCGAAGAAACGTAAAGAAGCAAAAAATTTACAACTCCTTCAAAATTGGGTTTAAAAAACTACTTGATTACTGAGAAAAAGCGAAAACAAGGCAAACGAGGAAGTCTCACCAATCTTGAGCTGGGAAGAATGCAGTTCAAATGAATGCAATTTTAAGCGGAGAAAGGGT
>BGPR01003520.1:117020-130595 GCA_013235015.1 Araneus ventricosus
TTTACCGCGATCATCTACTTGAATCACCACAACACACACCATTAAACACAGCCAAAAAAGTGCAGATAGGTACACGACGCTGGGCCTAAATGATATTTTGGGACCAAAGAACACCACCAAAAAAAGCTAGCTGCATCCTCCAAATTTCATTGTCCAATATTACTAACTCCCATTCGATTTATCTGGTCAGACACATCCCTTCTAAGTCCAGGCTAAAGTGTGCACAGAAAACCCTTCCATGCTTGTCAAATACAAACTTCGATTCTTAGAAAACGGACAGGGAACCACCAGCTTCTAAAACTAATGGTTCTGGGGCGCTATCCATCATTGGCGTTCGTTATCTTGTTCTTAAATGGAGCCAGGGCCATTTGGGTGAGAGGAAAATGAAGTTCAACAGGATAAGGTACATACGGTAAAGAGAACAGAATATAATTATTCTTACTTCCCTAAGTGTCGGAGAAGTGTGATGGTTAATGTATTTATAAATTGCGCCACGCGAGAAGTTTTACCGGGAAGTTGTTGTTGCGTTTGCCTTTACAACAACGCGTCCGTTAAGATAATAGCTGATGACGTTCTGTTAAAACCAGATACAGGGATTTACTGAAGTTGTAGCAAAGCCGAGTAAGCCAATTTATGATTAATGTCGTAAATTACTCCCTAGAGTGTTCCGGGTAGGAATTTGTACGATATTCTGAAGAAGGATCTTCGGTGTTTTAAGATAAATGTTACATGCAGTCTGATAGATTTAATACTAATGAGTGAAAATTTAAAAGTGTTAGCTTTGAAAACTAATAAACTTCTTGGTAACTGATTTTCTAAATAATATCCTAATACTCTTGTGACATAATATAACCGAGCGAGAAGTTTTTTCTGGGAAGTTGTTGGTTTGCCTTTAAAACATCGCATCCAGTAAGATAATAACAGCTGATGCACACTTCTCTTAAAACAGATAATCGGCGATTGTTTTGAAGTTGTAAATGTGTCAGAGAAGGTCAATTTAAGGGATTAATGTCTTTAAATTACTTTCCCTAGAGTGTTCCTTGTAGGAATTTGGAAGATATTTTCAAAGAAGGAGTTTCTGCAACAAGATAAATGTTGAAATTTACATGTAGTGTGATAGATTTAAAGAATGAGTCAAAATTTCCAAAAATGTTAAATAACTTCTGGAAACTTAATAAACTTCTTGAAAACTGTAATTTCCAAATAATAACTTAATACACTAATAACATAATAAATAATAATCAATACACAATAATCTAATATAATAATACCAAATACAATAATAACCTAATAGAATAGTAAGCTAATATAATAATACCTAATTAGTGCACTAGTTAGATAATAACCTACGGCAAATAACAAAACGAGTACGAGTAATAAATGAATCAAAAATGGAAAAAGGGAAACATTTGCAACGACAAATTTTAAAGCATATCTCAAGGAATTATGTATTAAATTTGTCATTTTGGCAATGTAACTAAGCAATTATATCATTAATTAATATAGTATAATAATGTCAAATTTAACAAGGGAAAAGATGTTGGTTTTAGAAGTAACACACGTAACTGAACGAAGCATACTTCACCTCGTATCAGCATTTTCTTTTGTTAAGTCGCTTATGGCTGTTTTTTGTGATTAATAGTTGTTGAAAGTACTTTTTCCTCGAACGAATGAAAACTGTCAAAAAAATCCAATATTATCCTTTGCATTGTCAGTTGGGTAAAATATTGGATTTAATTCTTGTATATTTATGCTTATACGGATAAAAAGTTCACATGACTGCAGAAATTGATAGAAAAATTATATAACTCTTTGTGTTCATATTAATCATACAGAAATCCCATTAAATGTAATAAAATCAATAATGCTCCAGAAAAATGAAGAAGCATTAAAAAAACTTTAAGCATAATATCATATTTATTATATACTTATCTGCAATTATTGGTTGTGTTAATTGGTAATGCTGTGTTTAATGAAGTACATGGTCGAGGTAAGACTGGTCTAATTTTTTTTTTCCTTTTATTTGTCACTTATTGAGATTTGTCTTCTGATTAACTGAGTTCGACCTGTTGAAATGTGAAAAAATTATTAATTATTAATTAAAACGATCTAAATTTTTTTCTCTAAAGCTTGCTAAAGGTATCTTCAAAGAAAGCGTATTTTGGCGGAATTATGTAGTCACGTTCCAAAACGTTTAGTACTTCCATATATTCAAAATGAATTTTCCAACCATACAACATATATGAGAATGTAGACTGGACATATTGCTCTTAGAGACCAACTCCGACGACGGGTCGTGCCACTGAAATGAGGGGGTCGGGTCGTAGCACGAGCCGGTCGTAATTGGGGCTGTTATGCGTTCGACTACAGCGCCAGTGTTGATTTTTGAAATGACAGGTCAGTCAGTTTTAACTCTATAAGAGATGTGACAGAACTTAACTGCTGACATTCGACAGCAGTGAAATTCAAGAAAATCTATTTCATTTTGTACGAAACTGTAATTTTGCGCTGACAAAAGAATGTTCCATTGTATCGAATGATACAATGATTTCAACAGATCATATATTCTTAAAATGTTGCATCCTTCAAATTTACAGATATTTAAGGTTTGTGCTTTTCCCAACTCAAATTCAGTTTTATAAGTTTTTTTTATCTATACTTAAAACATAACAGTAGAGTTCGTTAGAGTAAAAAAAAATACTGGAAATTTATTTTTTATCCTGTATCAGCTGTCACTAATAGGTGATGATTATAAAAGTAAATTTCTACTGTCGCGTGTCAATAAATCGAATCTATATTTATTACATATATTCTACTAATGATATTTGAACATGACGCTTGGTAGGAAAATATTTTAAATAAATACTGCGTCACAATTGCTTAGATCTAAAGATTTGTTTTTGCGTTGAAGCAAAAACCTCTCCAAGATTAAATTTTTTTACGAAGCAAAGAGATGGCATGTTTAGATGTATTTTAATCAAAATTTAATTTGTGAAGTTGGAAAATATTTCCTTTCGTAAATTTCTGTCTTGTCTTCACACTGAATATTTTATTACTTTTAAGAATTGGTACACTTCTTTTCACTTTGGAAACGAATATTTCCCTATTTTTCTACAACAACGAACGTAATCAGAAAATGTTATGCAACATGTGTAATTTCAGGAAGTGTTTTCCGCATTACAGTCACCTGATATTGTAATATGTGAAAAGAAAAATTGGAGAGTAGAAGCATATTATTAAAAATGTAATTATTCATTCATATATTTTAAAAAAGATGTGTTGTTGGATTGCTTACTGTACAAGGTTAAAAATTAATTACCTACTTAAAAATTCAAAAAGATTCATAATCTTATAGTTAATTTAAAAGAAGTGTCTTCCAAAATAAATTGTTTTCGTCGTTTAAAACTGTTTGAATTGTAAACATAAAGATTGTTGTTGTTGTATTTATGCACTTGTATAAAATTATAAATGAGTGTCCTGTTTTAATAGGTTAATCCTTTGTATTTCTGAACTTATAAAACTGATTACTGATTAGATCAAGTGTAATGTTAACTGTAATTTTCAAAATAAGAAATAAATATTACTATAAAAGGTGCATTTTGCAATGGTGGCTATTTTGCGAGCTAAATTTAGGAGAGGTAGCTTTGATAAGATTAATTCAAATATAATGTTCTGCAATAAATTAATCTGTACGAAAAATATGCTGATGTTTAGCCTTCTGAAAAAAATTCCATCCTTACTTTTTCCTATGCGAAGTATACTAAGGAAATCATTGTAAGAGTCGAAGAGTTCAACTTAAAGAGCTTAACGAATTTCAACATTTTTATACCTCCCTACAGTGGTTCTAACCTCACTTGGATTAATATTCGTGCAAATATTTTTACCTTTTTAACCCATATTTTACCACATTAAGAAAAAATTAATATTTTTCCAAAAAAATTCTATCACAGACTAATGAAACATCAAGCAAAAGTATAGAGTTAAAAAACTTAAGAAAACTTTATCGGTTGTCTTTTTGCAAGCTGTCCTATATATAGGACGATGGTACAATCCACTACTACATGATTTGCAGTTCAAGAATCTTGGCTTACGTGAAATGGTAGTAAACATTCAAAGCAAAGTCCTAAATTACATTTTTGGCAAATAGTTAAGGGTTTTCTTGTACAGTTTTTAAGCTGTCATTGGCGTTGTTTTCCATTTACGAGAAAGGTTCACTTTGGAATTTGGAGTAATCAGGATTTTTTTTTCGAATGCCCAAACTCATTCTTGCATCATTGCGAGGCACAAACAATCCCAGGTAAGCAATTGTAAAATGTCGAAGAAATTCGAGGAGTTCTACAACTTGTTCTGGAGGAAGCGTTTTTAATGCTTCTAAACCAGTGCAACCAGTGATGTCTCAAATGCATTTTTTAATAATGGTCAATATCACTTTTTTCTTGCATGGATGAAAAATATGTTTTTATGAGATTGTCCAACAGATCTACACCAGTTTTGTACAAATTATACGAAACAACACACAATTGTATGTCTACTTTCTGCTTTCCATCCTTCATTCTTCTTTCTACATTTTTAAAGCATCTTTTGTCGTCAAAATTGGTGATCAATGAGACAACTCTATTGTCAATCCATCGAACAGCTGCAATTTTATCATAGGGCATTTTGTCATTCTATTTTCCCTAACTGTTCCCGTAGCAAAGAAACGCTTGCTTCTGAGAGACCAAAAAGATCACACGACGTAAAAATGTTATCCTTATAAATTTTGAAGGTTTTCAGGAGTTTCAACAAAAGACAGCCAATTTTCAACTGCTGGTTGGGCTAATGATTTCTTTTCTTTCTTTTCATAGTCATGCCACATTTGTTTTCATAATTGCTTTACTGCCTGCTATAGTACAATACGAGAGGGATATACATCGAAAGATGAGAGTATCCTTAGATTGTATCCAAATTTTATGGTTTTTCCTTTCATGAACAGTTTGCATCCATGACTACCAAAATAGCGGACTATTCTTTCATCATTACTTAAATGTTCAGAAAACATACCAAACTGTTAAAAAAACTTTATTCAAGAATTTCTAAATTGGACTTACTTTCTAATAGCGATCTGAATCAATAGCAGTATTGTCATTGAAGTATAAATAACTCTTGATATCAAAGTATCGCTTTCTTGAGATTGTTTGACTAACAAGCGTTGCTCCGTTATCAGAAGCATTTCCCCAGTACATTTTTTCTCTGGGTAAAATGTAACATCCTCTATAAAAAATAATTCCCAAAACTTGTTAAAGTTCATAGAATTTTAGACAAAAATCGGGAATATTTTTCTGTCAAGCATGCTTGTTACCTTCTACCACAGATGGACAATCACATTTTCAGCCATCATCTTGAGAAGTTTCAAGGTGATTTTCCTGAAATCATATCAGTAAAATAATTAGGAGCTTATGAAAATTTTGGTGCACAATTAATCCATGTAGGTGTTGAAACATATTCAGCAGCATCTTTTTCCTTTAGAATTTCAATTGTTCCATCTGCTTCTTCTTGAATCTTTTCGTCAAAAGCAGCACGACCATGTTCAATGCTGCTGCAGGCATCATCAACTTTTTAATCATCAGTGACAATTTCTGGAACATGTGGTGATATTATAATTTAAAAATCATTATCATCATATTCATCGGCCAATGGCATTAAATACTCAAAAGCTTCTTCAGTTAAAAATCTCTGACTCATTTCCAATACTGTTCTGGAAGGAGCGGATGTGAAATCAGATCACACATCGAACAGTAGTATTCTTTTCCCTACAAAAGATAGCGTCAGCACGTGACCAAAACTCTCGACCATAGAAACAGAACAAATATATTACTCAAGACACACCTACAGGTTCATGTTCCAAGCAAACTAGATGCTATTGAGTTTTGCAATAAGTTATACATAGATATTCTAATCCTTTCCCCCGAAATTTCAAACGCCTTTGTATGGATGTACATAGTAGGGGATTTTACTATCGTCCTATATATAGGACGGCACCTAAAACCTTTGTAAAACCGGTTTGAATATAGCTTTTTGTTTGCAAATTTTACTCAGAAATAACATACAAGACATGCCATGAATAAATTTGAAAAAAGAAATTGTATTTTTTTCTCATAATTATTTAAAAGAAAAATATAATTCTTGACAAATAAAGTAGCAAAAATTAGCCAAATTCAAAATTCTTAAAAAAATTAAAAATGATCAAAATTGAACCTAAAAAGATAATAAATAGCACTTATCAATCGTAAAATATACTTTAGAAGCGGAATTTAAATTAAAAATGCGATATTTGCTATGAAAATTCGACAAATCTGAGCTGTCCTATATATAGGACGATGGTAAAATATGGGTTAAAGGATATTGAACTCTTACATGAGTTTTAATTCTGTCGCTTTTAACAATGTTTCAAACTGAGTTTTAATGTGTGACATGTATTTAACAAGTGTTTGGCGCAGTATGGCCCTTGTGCCATAAAACCAAAGCCAAACCGAAAACCTCACTTGGATATCTAGCTAAATCCATGAGTCAAGAACTCATGACAAAAAGAAAGTGGAGAATCTTCTATTAATCAATAGATTGCACTTGAGGTAGAAGTTCTGACTATGAGGATTGGTTGTCTTCTGGAAGACTCACTTGGGTATCTAGACAAGTCCATGAGTCAAGAACTCATGAGAAAGGGAAAGTGGAGAATCTTCTATTGATCAGTTGATTGGACATGAGGTAGAAGTCTGAGTATGAGTATTGGTTGCCTTCTGGAAGATATTTTGGGGAAACTGTATCACAATTGTGTTTCACTTGGAGGAAAGCCTCCTCCAAGTAGCAGTAGCCGACCGATAGCAGCGAGCAATTCGTTGCTAAAGCGCACATGGGTCAACCTGTTTATGAACAACTAGAAAATCACCCGTCATGGTTTGACGGGTGCAAATTGTCTCTTCATTCGAGAGATTTCCCTTCAAATTTGACGTGTTTAAATAGATATATATGCGAGAGAAATGTTTAACATTGTTTGAAAACAAATAAAATAAACATATGTTTTATGACAGGAAATACTTTTTTTATTTACGTATTATTTAAATATTTCTTTATTCAAAAAACCTGTTGGTAAACAACATTCCGTGTGAAGTATTTTTCGTTGTTTAATAATTTTCCTTGTACTTCAGACATCTTTGTGTAAATTTTAACGCGATTGGGAATCCTAGACTTTGAAAGTGCAACATAGAGCTGTCCATGTGAACAGACAGAGCGCCGCCCTGTGCCCCCGTGCCTGACACCATTACAGTTACTGAACCAGTTGAATGGGCACAGGACATACGTGAACAGACAGGGTCATCGAGGTAAATTCCAACATGATCGAAAGTTTGCCCCTGCGATTTGTTGATAGTCATCTTGTAAGCTGGAATTAACGGGAACTGGCGGCGGTTGAGAACGAATGGTAGATTCACGTCACTGGTGGCTAATTTAATTCTTGGCAAGAAAACAACATCGCCACGATTGCTTTCAGATACAATTTGGCGTCCAAACTATAATACTCCCATGATATACCACTGACGTAATTTACTACTTTCTATAGAAAAGCGGAAATTAATTTGAAATATAGGATTAATATAATTTAAAATTTCTCGGGAACTATTGATCATAGCGAGATAAATTTTATATCAATAGATAGCAAATTTTATTCCTCTATTTTAGAGCTATTAAATTTGAAATTAGGACGACAATTACTCTTTTAAATTTAAAATTACTGAAATTTTGATTCTCTAACAATGAAATAATGCCGTTTAACGTCTCGCAGTGCTATGGCGCGAGTTTTATTGTTGGTGACGTCAGAGCGTTACCGGAGGATCTGGGTTATTATATTAGTAATGCTGGTTAAGTCATTAACGCAATACCTTAACCCAGTGTGCTACTTATGGGCTTGCGTATTATACTATATTATTTCGATTTTCTTACGAATCACTATTAAGACGAACTAGAATTACACAGCTGCGATGACAGAATGTAACGTTTTTATATTACATTATTGAGTTATTTCTTAAATAAAAAACATATATTTCTTTTTGAATGAGTTTAAGTGTTACAAATAATTCTGCAGTGATTTCAAATATTATTTGTTGATTAAATATGTGGAGAGCGAGTGAAAGTTTTAAATTTAACATAAATGCAAACCATTTCTTAGAAGATATGAAATAAGTCGTAATATATTGCATTACAACAGCATGAGCATATACTGAAGAGCTTTGTGATAAAATGCTTGAGGTTTCATTCTCTGATCTAGACTAAGGCTTGGACTGAATTATTCCCAAGTGAGAGTAATCGCTATGAATTCAAAAATTCGTAATGTTCTTTGCAACCACAAATGTTACCCAAGTCGTTTTCGAATCATTGCACACAATTTTAATAGCGATTCTTCGTGAAGCATTTCGAATTTAAAAGCTTTGCATTTGAAATCAGTCCGTTCTGTATTTGCATACGTAAATATTTGAGAATGTAGTACTATTCTATTTAATGTCAGGAAATCCTATAAGGCGTACGTAAAATGATGTGTAACAGTTTGAATCTTTGCTGGAATCATGGAATATATTTCAACGCATATTTCTATGATAGGAAACGTGGAATTTTGTTATCTTAATTTGTTTTTTAAAAAAATTACATTTTTTATTTTTTTTGTTGCTGTCGTTCACATGCTTTGATTAATCTATTTTTCACAATCGCACAATAAAATGATTTTAAGATTCTATAGAAGAATGTTTTATGTTTATAAAATCGTCTGATTTTTTCTGTAACTTCAAAGTGAGACATTATTCATAACCATTTTAAATCTAAATATTTTATGAAGGATAAACATCTGAATTGTTCTGTGTCTGCTTTTTTCTGTAACTTCAAAGTGAGACATTATTCATAATCATATTAAATCCAAATGTTTTATGAAGAATAAAATATCTGAACTTTTCTGCATTGTATCGGTTTTTAGTAAAATTCTTACTATTAAAACAAACTAGAAAATTAATTAAAATTGCTAAATTAAGGCTTGTAAAATACTTCAACTTGTACTGTTAAAACTAAAATTTTAATCAAAAATTATACGAGTATAGGTTGAATCTATTTTTTAAAATTAAAAATATATCACATGTTAATTGATTATTAGTTTGCTTTAACTACCTTTATACTAGATATAGTTTTGTTAGTCTTTTATATTTAGATTTTTAATGTGAAAATGCATCCGAATTTGGAGTTCATTCTAATTATTTATTCATTCTGCGTAGTTAATTTAAAATGATTCATTTTTTATAGTACTCATGCATTCTTTTTTCGAAAAATTCTTATGATGCTGAAATACTTCATTCACTCAATCACTTCTGTGAAAACTTGCTCAATCACTTCTGTATTAAGAAAATAATTGCATAATCTATATGGAATTGAATTGTTGTTGAAAAATAATTAACATTTTAATATAACATAAGTGAAAATAATAATTGTAAAATTATCTATTAGTATAATAATGCATTGCAGAATAAAATCGTTTTAGTCATATAAAAGACTTAGTTATAAAGCTAATGTCATAAAAAATTGTCTTTGCAGAAGTCGGTATTGTTGCTGAAAACCAGTAAATGAAAGAACAATTTTTCATTATTTAATATTTTAATAAATGCCTTATTTTCAATAGTTTTGGGAGAAAACTTAGTAAATTTTATCAATTCTTTGACATTCCTTATAATTGAAATGAATTATAATAAATTACTATAATGAAGATAAGAAGAAATTAATTTTTCAAAGAAAATGTAATATAAAGGTATGCTATTTTTATTTTATTAAATGCTACGAAGCTTTATGTTTGTTCATTAAAACTTTTAATAGGCATAATTAAAAGATTAATTTATCAATTAGTCGCAAATCTTTTCATAAGGAATTAAGTCAGGATTAATCCATCTCTGTTCATTAAGCAAGCAATTGTTTTATGCGATCATAAATTTTTATATTACAACAAATATCGTTCCTTGATTTTAACATAAAATATTTGCGAGAAAACTCCCCCGCTAAAAAAAAGACAATATCTACGTCTTAAAATTTTCTTATTTTTTATCACCGTTAGCGAACTTTAATATTCCAAATGGCACGTGCGATATGATTTTATTTCTCCAGCGTAAACGCTTTTAAAAAATTATTATATTTGTCCACTGTTTAATGATGGTGTAAAAAAGGAATATTTCCGAGAGCTATATTTATTGAATAAATTAAGTCTTTTTATTTATTTTGTTTTAGTTAAAAATTTTACTGAGGCAAATATTTGTTCAGAATTGAGCCCTATCACCTTTAAAAAAACTATGCTCAAATATCTTGCGAATAAAAATGAGTAATTTTAATATATTTAAGTATTATTTAAAAATTCCTCGAATATTCTCAGTACTAAAGAAGTGCAGCGAAGTCAATTGCTTTGTCAACATTTAAAACAAAAAAATAATGTTTCAAAGCTCAAAAGCGTGCTAAATTTTTTTGAAATAATTATATTAAAAAGTCTTTAAAGTGCTGTTATTACTTAGAACATGGAAGTTTATTCGTTGCGATGCAGAGCATAAAATTACTTTTTCTGATTGTATAAATAAATATATTTTAGATGATATAAAAGCAATTTTATTCTTTTCAAAAGATATTCGAAACTTTTTTTATTAAAGAAAACATTTAATATCTCATTTTGTGTATTTCATTAAGAAAAATTAGGTATTTTTAACTATAAAAACATAATAAAATCAAATGTAGCAGAGACACTGAAAAAACTTTTAAAAGAAGAAAATACAACTGAAAATGTATCTAAAATTAAAAAGGAAATTGGAATGCAGTAAATTCCATAAAATTTAATTATTATTTTACATATGAAAGATATTCTTGTTACAAAGAGGCAAATACGTAATTTCTACTAACAAAAATAAATCCGTTAATATAAAACATATTGCATTTCAAAAACCCTTGGGAAATTCCTTTTATGTAAAGGAATTTATTCTTGTATGTCCTATAGATATAAGATAATGGAAACAAAAGGAAGGAGATTAAAAAATGGTTAAATAAAGCTGAAAAATGTTCGATTTTACGATTTCATAGAATTTATTTTCCTAATAATTATATTATCATAATAGTTTATTTTAAATTTTTTCCTATTATAAATGTTTTTTGATACAATAAAATAAAATACTTTCTTTTGTAATTTACCTATTTTTGATATTTCATGTAAAGAAATATTGATTTTTTTTGTAATGACTATGGAGTTATTATATCACTTTTATGTAATTATAAAATAAAAATTATACTTTAACCCTTTAAGAAGAAACGGCTTTCCTCGGCGTTACATGACAAGCATTTGATCGCCCGAACCATCATTTTAGGGTGAAGGGAAAATCTTCTCGCAAGGTGAATGTACCATTAATAAATTCCACCTTTTTTAAGAGCCATTGAGAAACGAAATAAATATTTAGACAATAAATTTACTAAAATAAGTGAGCTTAACATGTTAAATATTTCTTTTCAAACTGTGATTATTCCAACTTTTTCCGTATGGGCAGTATAAATGCTATACCATCTTATTGTTTTCTTCTGCATACGGACGGGTACAGGTGTACAAATAAGTCATTAGAGTTTATTTCCCCTCGCTTGCCTTATATGTTAGGTCTTCAGTCACATTGTAGACAGTTTTACAATCTATCGAATCGTATCATTGCATATGTGATGACTGGGTTTATTGCTTTAGAGGAAAAACAAGATAAAGCAAATTCATTGGCAGAAACTTCTTGCCTCAGAATGATTTTTATGAAGAAGGAAACATTTTCTCATTGCTTTTTCAAAATTCTGATTTTGAGAGGGTATTTGAGATTACTTCTCGGTGTAATCGAGAGGCTGAAGTATATAATAGAACTTTTTCGTCAATAATTCTTTCAGAATTTAAACAGGAATTGATATTTATGCTAATAAATAACGAATTTACCGTGTATGGGAAAACCCGGTGCAAGTTAAATATGTCATTGTGAGTCGGACTGCCTCATGTTCTCTTGATATTAAGTTTGAAGAGTAGATCGCTCAAACGTCGTCTTCGTAATCTAACTACAATTCAAATTTATGACACTTTTTTTCAATAGAATTCATGTAGTTCCAATTTGCGACTGATCTAATGGATTATTTCAGCATATCAAATATATATTTTTACTATTTTTAAATTCGGAAATATTCAGCTTTAAATATTCAAGAGTTATAATTGATAAAATTTAACAAAAATTAAATTAAATATTAATTAATTAATATTATTAATTAATGTTTTTATATATTTTTCTTTTTAACTTAATTTTTGATTTTCTATTATTTTAAATATCCAATGGTATTCGAAGACTGCATATCATAAAAAGCCAGGTTTGCCTCTGAAATAGTTCTTTAGAACATAGATAAAACTTCAAAGATTCTGTAGCATTTTATATTTAATATCATTATCTATTAACTTATTTTATGATGTTTTTTATCATAAGTGACTCGTAATAAAATATTTTCTTTATTTTCAGGTAAGAACTTCTCACATAAAATACTCTTGAACATAAGGGCAACCAGGTAAATATTTCTCTTGTATTTAATACTTACTGGAAACCATGCAGCTAGATCCTAAAATATTGATCAAACTTGTTTGTTGTTGAGATGCTTTGAAGTGTTCGATGTGGAGTGATGTTTGGCACAGTTATTTTTCTTGATACTAAACTAAGATTGACAATTACGAATTCCATTCCCAGTAAATTTCGTTTTTTACCACAGCATTATATTAGTTCATCAACTAACTGAAAATAATTCTGACAAGTTTTTATAGTTCCATTTAGTTGCAGAGAAAAAAATGTGGTCACAATTTACTGATTTATAGCGGCGCGGAAATAAAAATTTATAGTAGAAGAGCTGTTCCGTAGACTAGAACTTTCAGAGAGTCTATTTAGTTTTAGAACGGAAAAAGAGACTAGTGCTGTAATAAAATAGTACACAATGGTAAATTTTACCTTCCGCGCAACTTTAGTTGTCCGGTTTTTTATTGCTATATTTATTTCCCACGCCAGCTCAGCTGACACAAAGGGTGTAAAGCTTCACTAGGAGGGAAGAAAATTTCGGAGCATGCATATAAAACACGAACGACACTCATCTTGGGTAGAAGCTTTTTCATGAAAGTAAACACAACTATTATAATTAATAATTAAATATAGATAACAATAACTATAAAAATATAGTGAAGATAAATAAATAAAATTTATAAAAAAATCTAATAAAAAAAAAGGATAAGAATTGCAGCCACATCAAACAGGAACAGGAGGTACACTCTAAAGCATCTATAAAAAATCTGTTATGCAATTTAGGACAGAAGAAAAAAAGTTTAAAATATATTTGTAATACAATTTAGAGCAGAAAGAAAAAAAATTTTAAAGATGTCTGTAATACAATTTAGAGTAGAAGGAAAAAAAATTTAAAAGATGTCTGTAATACAATTTAGAACAAAAGGAAAAAAAAAATTTAAAAGATGTCTGTAATACAATTAAGAACAGAAGG
>BGPR01003521.1:0-65548 GCA_013235015.1 Araneus ventricosus
TATTCAAAAATTGAATTGTTGTCTTATGTCTCCTATGTAACATGTACATAATTTTTAATATTCAAAAATTGAATTGTTGTCTTATGTCTCCTATGTAACAAGTGCATAATTTTTAATATTCAAAAATTGAATTGTTGTCTTATGTAACATATACATAATTTTTAATATTCAAAAATTGAATTGTTTGCTGAAGAATCTTAAATGATAGGTTTTAGGAAGAAATCACTAGGAAATTGTTGAGAAACACAGAAGGTAAATTTTTAAAGCAGATAATTAATGACTGAAATTCAGGTACAAAGTAATTTTAATGAAAGATTTTTCTATATTATTTTAATTATTAGTAATCATTTATTATTGAAATTTAGTGAGATCCTTGCGCTTGATGTTTGCTGCAATGCGATTTTATGTTAAGTTCCAATTTAGTTAGTTTCAGTCTGAAGTCTCCCCGTTGTGTGCTATCCAGACGATTTCTTTTTTACAGCAGCAAATAATTTATGGCACTAAATCCACATTCAGCTAAATATGAAGATGGAAACTGTAATAATAGTTTTCTTGCCCATTTGGTTGAATTTGAATATTTGATTTCCGTTTCCTAACAAAGCCATGCTTTCGCTCCTTTTATATTAAATAAAGTTTTAATTGACTCATCGTTTTGCATTCCTGCGAGTTCTTCTTGATACTGCATTGCTCCCTTAACAATCAGAATGTCTCCTGTGGGGCGTGGGTCCCATGTTGGGAAGAATTGTTACAGATAGTTAGGTGCATGGATTAATGGGCCAGTGGCCTGAAAGGTAACATAAAAAATCAAAGACGGGTGACCGAAGACGCCCCACAGATGTGTGACCGCACATGCATTCCGATTATGTGTTCGTGTTAGAATTGGTTGTGTGAATATTGTTAGTTCATATTCTATCCGAGATTTTTTTTTTTTATTATTACGCTAAATAATGTCTAAAAGGCCATTTGATTCATTTTTTGATGTGGAAACCAACAACTGACGCAAATAAAAGAATCGATGACTTTATAGTGGGGATGCGGATGCAAGAGTGAAAAGAACACGAGTTGTTCCTGAACATTGTAAGAGTTAAGATAATGCAAAAAATTCCCCTTGAGCAAACGCTTATATGATGAGATTTTAAATCATTACCATTAACGGATTTATACAGAGCGTGAAATACAAGGATAATGTACTCTTAAAGTGAAGCATAACTGAAGTGTTGACGAGTGAATAAACTGAATTGATAGAAGAGAAATTGAAACTCTTACTTGTCCTTATAATGATCCTCTTTATGTGCCTTTTTGTCTTCGAGACCCTCGAATTTATCCTCTGAGGGGTCTCCGATATGCGAACGTTTTCCTAAAAATAAAAGAAAATTAGTGAAACTCATGAATGTTTTTCTCATGTTTACCGACATGAATCTCTTTTTCTTTGAGTTGGTATTAGCTGAGTCCCAACGTTTCCGTATCGTGGGTGTAAACTTGACAGAAGCTAGTGGGCAATTTCATCGTCGAGTAAGCTTCTACTTGCTGCCTCCATATTCTTTGCGCCACCCCGCCTATGAAAATGGACACCCTTTCTCCGTTATGTTAACGACGAACATACATGAAAGCATTTCTAAGGGCTGCTTTCGTGGCTCTGGAGGTTGGTTCGAAGACTTCGGGGATTTTGTCCCAAGGTTCTTTAAGAGAATTCATATCCATAGCAATGTTCTTGAGCTAATCTTCTATTACTAGATATATTGTTGATAATGCTTGTTCGGGATCACCTTAAGATTCTACGGGCCTTTGGATAGAGTCGATCTATCTGGTATTGGAATGCCTGATTATCTCTTTTCTTGTAGACTTTTCTTTCTCGTTGGCCCTCAGGTTTAACTTCAGATCTGTCTAGGATTCGCAAAAATTGCACGGAAATTAGATTACTCAGTGAAGGTTCCTAAAGGGTCTATCAGACGGACAGCGTATCGTGGACGATTTCCGTGTACACTAGGGTAATGCCATTCGCCAAAAGTTTCTCTTCACGTGACTGGTCATAAAAGATGACGGAAATCGTGGGCTGTATTTAACTGGCTTGAAAATACACACGATGCTGACGGAAAATCGTCATCAGCGATAATTCAAACCAATCGGGTGTGACTTTGACGGTGACGTAGTTCGCCCCAACGATGACCGAAGTCCTGTCTGACCGGATGTCTCAATGCGTCACGTGCTACAAACTTTTTTGGTAAGTGGCATTGTGCTCACGTGACTGCGCTCTCCGTGTGATATACGCTTTATACATTTAGTTTATCAAAATTGTAAACAGTATTCTTCAGCTGAAGAAGTGAAAATCATAGAAACATTAAGGATGCTTGGTTGAACTAAAGCCATATTTCATACAGAACTTAGTTTTATTAGTGGGAAACCGTGCATTTTTCCTAATTCAATCTGAAGAAGCAATAACAAGTGTTAACATTTTATTTTTACTCAAATGTAAAAAAATAAATGTCTCGCGTGCTTTAACTTTTGACTCACCTATTTTTACATTTTTGCTAAATGTGATGGTTGAAAATAAAATTTGAAACATAGCTGTTTCAAGTATAATTTCAATTTTATAGTTTTTTACATATATCTACACTAATTTAAAATAGAGTGAATATTTTAAGTCTCATTTTAAAATTATTGTTGTGCTTAAACTTCTGGCAAGCAATGTACTTCCTGCTAAGTTGTTTCCTTTTATCTCTTAAATGGGTTTCGACTAGCCAGACTCGTGCATCGAATTATTGAATTTTTGAACACATAAATGCTAGAATTAAGTCATTCATTGGATATTCAGAATTATTTACTGGATCCAAACGGTAGTATAATCCCAAAACAGAATCTGCCATCTAATCAGCTTGTACAGAACATTTAACTACTAAGGAGTTAAATATATGCAAGGTAATATGTCACAATTTTAAAGCCTTCTCAGTCTCAGAACCACAAAACCACTAAACAGAACCATACTTGACAGAAGTATTTGGATTTTTTGGATGAAAAAGAAATTATTCGGACTAAATGAGGTTTAAAAAAATACTAATACTGGATGACTACTGTCTCCCAAGACCCAAAACATTACCATAATCTATTTTAGATCACAGGTTTTTTTTTATAATTGCTAAGGAATGGAATTGAAGTTTTCAACTTTTTGTAAAATGTAACATAAAATCAGAGTTATAAGATTCTTATTCGTTCTTGAATTATCCACCCTATTCAGAAGTTAGTGTACGCTGTACTCTAAAATATCTCATATATTAGACAATTAATGATGGATCCATGCATAAATCGCATATAAAACGTCTTGTAGTTTAGTTTAGTTTAGTTATATTAACGTCCGCTTTATAAGCAACAAGAGGGCTTTATTTAGGAACGACCTAGTCAATCTGAACCTTGGTCAGATGATGAGGACGTCACCTGATCCAGCACTTCGCTCTCGAAACATCCACACCACACCAGCGGTGTGATCATATTTAACAAAACATCTTGTGGATAGACAATCGGTGACGGATCCATGTATAAACCATATATCTTTAACAGAAATGGTATATACATTTTAGACTGTTTCCACTGACAGGACATCTTTAGTCAGCATACTTCCATGAATAAAAATGAGTTCTCACCTTGCTTCTTGGTGGGGGTGTCGTGACTGTCGTCCGACTCCTCTCCCAGCAGCTGGCTGGACGTTCGGAATTTGTTCGGCAGCACGGGAAGGATTTTCTTGGCAGACGACCACTTGGTGAGGTCTTCGGGCAGTTCTATCGCTGGTTCGGTGGCTGGTTTGGAAAAAAAGAAACTGATTTTGTGCGTTTTTTTATTACAAAAAAAAATCACAAGACTTTTTGAAAAGAAACATCTATTAGTTTTCAGTCTAGAAAGCAAGAAACGTAGTTCTTTTCGGTCTACTATATAAATATGTTACTTTTGACAAAATGTTTTTATAAATTAGTTTGACAAATGCTTGACTAAAAGGTCATCTTTGATAATAATAATAATTTTAAAAAACCATTCCTAAATACAATGGATTAATTACTCCAACTTCTTCTAGTAAAAGTGGTAAATTCTGCAGTCTTTTTTTCAAAAGCAACAAGAGCGAAATGAGATTGTTTCATCCATTCAAGACTGGCTGTCTCCGAGGATAGATAAGGGACGTTCTACATATAAGAATATTATTAGTTAATGGAACACAGGAAAAGACATGTTAGGATGACGGCGGGTAGTTGATGATGTATCGCATAATATACGGGGTGTCCATTCTAATCAGGAATCAATAACTAATGTGTAAACCGTGAGAGATATCATATACTTCTAATTGGAAAAGTCCTTTAAATGAAGTAATTATTTATGCTTTTTGAATCAATAAATGTACAGCTGAAAAAATTACGAAGTCTACATTTTTATGTAGTATCACGGTCCAATTAGTTATATTTAATAAAATAATTTCGGCACAATACATTTTTTTAAAAGTTCCACTCCTTTGTGAATAAGACAAACCGAGTTATGAAGCTTTGACTTTCATTATTTTACTGTATTTCACCTACCTTTACTTTACTCTACGCACACCCCTGACTCCAGAGATAAAGATCTCCGGTTTGCAGTTTGGGTGGGTGTGCGTAATAGAATCTTTATTGATTCCCACAAATATATATTGAATACGACAGTTACATAGACTTGATGTACAAAATAGTTCAACAAGTAAAAATTTTACATAGGATATAAGATTACCACATAAATTGACCATTCAGACTATCTCTGATGTATGGAGCAGAAACTGAATACAAAGAGAATAAGTTTGAAATCACTGTAACAAGCGTTAAAGGTGAAGGCGCATTTGGAGTATCTTTATGAGAGTTGAAAACATTAATAAAATTATTGGAAATGGTTCCATTAAACTAACTAGAATGAAAAGAAAATGAGTTAACAATATTATCACATCATTTCACTCGAATATTACTGTCTCTCCTCATGAGTAATCACGTGAGTTTCTATATTGCTTGATTTCACTTATGACACAAGTATCGTCTTTAGTTGTATGTGTAGTGGGATATGTAGTTCCAAAATTTAGATTATGGCAGTATCAGTTAACGAAACACAGAATGTTATTGTGCAATCTCTCGATAGGCGATGGCCAGCACATTTACCGCAGCTTGGAGTTTTGTCGAAGCAGTCCTTCATTGTGTGGCATTTCACCTACCGCCTATAGGAATCTCTTAAGCTCCGTTCCAACGGCCTGTCTTTCCATAGATTTCGTCCGCGGTTCGCGTTATTTCCTGTCGTCGGAACGGGAAAAATCGATGTGCCTCGTGGGCTTGTAACTGTAACTGTGGTTTCCCGCGTTGTGGCAGTAAATAGCTCGCACATCAAAGGACCAGACGGCGCCATTGCGTCCGTTCACTCGAACGCTGCCGAGATATTTGCGCCGTAAGATATTTGCGCGTAGTCACGCGCCGTAAGAACTGCGCGATTGTTCGAATTCCACCGACCACAGTCCACAGTCCACAAGTACGAGCCTCGAGCGACTCGAGGTTTGTCCAAGCCACACGCCGTTTGAACAAGGCTTTAAGGGTCTCTTAAGATGTTAATATGTCAAGATTATTTAACTAAGTATAACTAAAATAGGACAGGGGGACAATATAAAAATTTAGATATCGTGATTTTCAGAAGTAGGGAAGACCGGGGCAGGTTTACACACTTTTAAACTTTTATTTTTCTATTGTAAGGCTTTAAAGTATGTCTTTCATTTTCTTTACCAATTAATTAGTTAGACTTTAAGGCACCTAGTGTATATTTTTAAATACTTTAAATTTTTATATTTTTGTAATTATACCATTTTCTTTACCATGATGTCATCTGTGTAAACTTGCCCCATGACCGGGGCAAGTTTACACACTGCCTGGGGCACGTTTACACACCACCAAAAATGATTAAATATGAGGCTTACAGTGCTTAAAATACGACAAATTAAATACAAAGAAACCTAGTTTATTTCAAAAAGTGCATAATAGATTATAAACAATTACGGTGAATCCTAATAGTTTTCAAAATCACTCTCACAATTTATACAAACAAAATATTTTGAATTCCTATTGGTAATACAGTCCTAATGAACCCACCTCTTACATTCGGTGCATTGTACCCACTGTTCGCCAGATCTTGATTCTTCGTATGGATTTAAACAGTAAATACGCAGACAATTTTCATCGTCATCAGAATCAAAAGTTTTCTTGGTTTTTTTTTGTTTCTTTTTACGCGCAAAATTTCTCAAATTTCCTTTCAGAACAAGGTATTTCTTATTCTTAAATTTTTTATTCACGCTGTTTTTTTTCATTATTATAACATGTTCTAGTGGAGCTTACTGACTGAGACATAGTATGATGGGCTGATGCTGATTTTCTTTTAATTGATTTCTCCTTCTATATTTGTTAAGCATTTTTATAGGTGTATCTGTAACCTTTGATGTTGCCTTTTTTTCCTACCTCTGTTACTTTTTTCCTTGGCCTTGAAATGGCCTCACATCTTCAGGTGTTGGGCCAGTTATAACAAAAAAAAAATGGTGTGCCAGTTATAAGAAAAAATGGCAATGGGGCAAGTTTACAAACTGTATAAACATGCCCCATGCACTGTGTGTAAACTTGCCCCATCGCCATTTTTTTATAACTCAGCATATAAGCTTTATTCATAATAAAAATAATCAACTAAATAGTTTAAAATAACCACAAAAGAACAGCCTAAGAGGATAATCCATAATAAGCTATAATATTCAAATAGTACGAGCTCTCTTAAAGCCAATAAGTAAGGGCATAAATTTACTAAAATGGTAAAAAATCAGAAAAAGTTCTCCACTTCACGATCCACTTTCAAGACTGACTCCAAACTTGCGTGAGTATTAATGGAGGCCGAGACTCTTCTTCTGAAACGACATGTAACGCCCCCGACCATTGGTATGTGAAATATAAGCCTTGTGTAAAATTGCCCCTGTACCAAACTTGCCCCGGTCTCCCCTACATTTATTGACGCAAACGGCATAAAAATAATTCTTGCCATCATTTAAAGCATTTTTGTATCTGGAAGTATATGCCTTTCTCTAACGGTTTAGAAATTAGCTATAGAGCCCCGATTAGAGTTGAGCCTGTGTACTAGCTGAAAATTAATGCATGAACTAAATAATTTGATGACCTGTAAGATAATTTGCTCGACTATGATTGTGAAACATAATAAAAAAGTGAATTAGATGTTTTTTCGCTCGATTTTTTTACAGAACGTCAAGTAAAAAGAATTAATTTGTAAAAGAGCAAGAATCTACTGATATAAGACCAACTTACCTTTTACGACAGCAGCAGGCTTTTCTCTTTCATTTTTTTCCTAGGTAAAAAATAATTAATAATATAACTATATATTTATAAATTAAAGTTGCTTTAATCATATTAGAAATCATTTTAAAAAACTACTTAGAAGTTCAGTTTATGTATTTGAATCAATACAAAAATCACGTATAATATATTTTCTCAAATGTGTTTTCTACTCCTGTAACACAATTTCTAAGTTCTCATAATGCTGGTAGTCTTGATTTCTCCTTGGTTTAGGTTCTCAACAATGCGTGTTGAGATCCTAAACCAAGCTAAGCTGTTGGAGATTATCGGTCGTGCCGTAAGGTAAAACTTATTGTCTGTGATTATTCTTGTGCCGTACGGTGGCAATTTGTTTCAGTATGACGTCAAGTGTACGTGTATAAAAGCCGTGAACTTTATCTGTGAGTAGCAGGTTCGGTCAGTATGTGTATGCTACCCATATATATATCTGACTATGGAGGTGTATGACCATGTATACAATATTTTAGCAGTTCTTTTTAATGTCTATCAAGAAGATGGATCTGACATTAATAAATGTTGTTTATAAAGTGAAAAATGACTCTGTCTTTATTCAGCGTACTCTGCTATCTCTGTTTTTTCTAATATAAACCTAAAGCTAATTCATTTCTTGAATGAACTTTATCAATCAATATATCTGATAAGCTCGCTTATTCGTGATATTTTTTTGAAATTTAATCTTCAGAATTTTGCTGCTATATGAATTACTTTTTTGATACATGATAGATTATTAACTGATATTTAAGGGGCAAATTATTTAACCGTTTAAAGTATTTGGGACACATTTGTCCCAAATAAGTTTTCTCGTCTTTCCCCGTGACTTTCTGAAGCTCCACGAATTTAATACAGGATGTTCTATAACGTTATTTCTTTGCATTAGGTTCTCAACCATGGGTGTTATGATATTAATTCATTTGTTGAATGTCCGTTATTAATGTATGAGAAATGCCCTCTGTTTATGATATTTTTCATTCATAAACTTTCTCCAATTCATTTGAAAAACATATATCTTCAAAAACGTGTCATTATTCTGCATTCAATATGAATTTACTAAGATTATGCAAAAACTACATTTCTTAGATTCGTGCACTCTACATTCGTGTATTCGTGAAAGGCTCCATAGATAGATTATTTGTCAGATGGAAAGAAGCTGGATTTTTAAATACTGCAGTAATAGTTTCGCTACAAAATATTCAAATTTTAAAGGAAAAAAATAAGAAGCACTCACTCGTCTGAGTTGCATTTTCAGGTCATTGTTGGCTTCACGCAAGGAACCAGTCAAAGAAATCAAGTAATAAATAATTAATCTGCAAAAAAGAAAATAATAGTATATACAATATTTGCTGGAAGAATAATTATTCTTCAATAACGAACAACTGAGAAAGTCTTTCTCAATAGACGATATCACAATTTGCTTCATTTAAGATATTATTTGATTTAAATTTTTCGTATGTTAAACTAAGTAGCAACAGTTCGTTGCTTCTGCTAACTCTTAAAAATCCCGCTTTCGTCTATAACTCTCTTTCGGCAGCACCGACAGATGACGGTAAGATGTAATTCTATAAATCTTACGCAGCTTCGTCTCTTTTTAAGTTTGTTCTGGAACATGTTCGCAATCCAAACGGATTGGAAGTCCTAACTAGCCAATATCCCGATTGTTCAAAATCCCGACATTGCCAAAGTCTCGACAAATCAATATCAAATCCATGATGCCAATTAATGTATGGTAATTGTATTTAAACAAGTTCAATTTGGCTTGACTTAATACCATTTTTAACTAAATTTAACATATTGTTATGAATCTGTAAAGTTGTTTCCGTGACATGCTAATTTTATGACACGAAAGATAGTTTTTCAGAGATAGTTTTTTTTACTGGTAGCCAAGCCAGTGAACCCCAACCTTGGTGACAAATTTGGCGACAAAACGACGCTTCTAGAAAATCCAGGAGCTGTAGTTCAATCTCTACTGGGAACGGAAATTCAGAGAACCTTCGAGCGATTACTATGTGACGTCACATCCTGTCGGAAAATGTATAAAAGGCTGAAAGAAATTGAAAGTGCTGTTACTGAGATTGAGTTGTGATCTGCTGTCTACTTGTATAGTCCCATGTCCATCCAACTGGTTCAGCAACTGTAATGATTGTAGGTACAGGGACATGAGGTGGCGTTCTGTCTACTTGTGTTATCTTAATATAAATAAAAGTCATTGTGGGTATGTATGTATGTGGGTACATACCCACAATGACTTTTCCACATCTCCTCCTAAACTACTGAAGTGAGTTCAACCAAACTTTGCACACTTATTATTTAAGACAAGAGGAAGATTATTGTTAACTTTTCGAAGCCCAAAAGATAATTAAACAATCAGTTAATTAGAAATTAACCGTAATCGTTTTTCTGCAATAACTTCGGCGCAATTTCTTCCACAAAAAATATTTTTATACCATCTTAAAGTTCAAAATTTTACTTTTTTAATGATACCAATTTTATATCTGTGAATTTTGCCTTCAATTTCAGTTGATTTTTCACAATTTAATAAATTGTTAATTACCTGCAGACGATTTTGAAATAGCGAAATTTATAGCTACTCTGTTGCTAGGTAACGGTTAGACTTTGAGCTAATTTACCTTTATTTCTGAAATGTTTGCTTATTTTTATAAATATAATTTATATAAGAAGAGAGAGATTGCCGTCAACTTTTAAAAACCCCAAATCGTATTAAAATTTCAGTTAATTGGAAATTAAGCAAGATTTGGCCATTTTACGTGATATTTTTTGAGGATATGTATTTTGTCACAAAAACTATTTTTATCAATCCTATTAAAATTCGAAGGTAAACAAACGTATGTATGTATGTCCTTCTATCTTCTCACGAACCGCCGAACGGAGAAGCGAGCGGAAAGTACCAAAAGATGGGGAATAATCCAGGGAAGCCATTTCGGCCATTTAAATTTCGAAATTACAATTAGTGAAAAAGATATTAATTAAAAACTAATTGACAACAATGCTTTTCATTGTTTCGGATACTTTATAACAATACTTTTCATTGTTGCACCGCAATTCAAAATATATTTTATTGTTGAAGTTGTTTACTTTAAAGAACATTGCTACAACAACAATAAAAAAGTGACGCTGACAGAAATAAAAAAATGTATTGTTGGAAGTGTATAAATTCTTTTTTTATCCCGTGATATAACGAATTTACAGGCGTGTTTTGTTTCTGTAAAGTTATGTGCCGAAAGATATAGATTAGTTATGTTAGTGATTTTAATCATTATTCATTGATTTGATCAAGTTTAAATATTTATGGTAGCTGCTATTTTAAGCTGATATTTGGAAGTTACTATTTTTGCTTTGCTCAATTCTCGCTTTTTCCGATGCCTAAAAGAAAAAGAGGAGTTACATGGGATGCTGCCCGTAGACAGCATGAAATTAGGACACGTGAAAGAAGAGTTGCTGAAACTCACGAAAAAAGAAATCATGGCACAACGTAGTCTCGACAGAAGAGCGGAAGAAACAGAACAAAATGATAGCCGATTGTCAGTAATGGCACAACGCAGCCAGGACAGAAAAGCCGAAGAAACAGAAGAAAAAATAAATAGCGGATTGTCAGCCATGGTACAACATGCAAGAGATCGCCGTCTAAATGTTATCACCATCAGATACAAACTTTTTATGCAGCTAGAACTGATCTTTACTCCTAATTTATTTAGGAGAGAATGTTGGGTATGTGTCTCATTACCTCACTTCTCTCTGCCAGGGAACGACGCATTATTCGATATAGCCCGTGCAACGCCGGGCCACGTATGTATGTAATGTATTTTGTTTCATGTGTTTATGAATTGGACGCGGGAATATGAAAAAATATTTACCCCCAGCAACACTGGTTTATCTAAGCGTTTGTGTCACATGGCCTCACTTCTTCTCTCCGCCATGGAATGACGCATTATTCTAGATATCCCATTATAGAAACTTTTATCATCGATCCTATTAAAATTCGAACGTCAATAGATGTATGTATGTACACTATTAACACAACATATTGTGCAATATCTCCACGACGTTGTTCGATATTCTGAATGCCGTACAATATCGTAAAGATATCGTAACAATATTGGAGAGCATGATGTGCTATTAAGGCATGCATGTCCTTCTATCTTCTCACGAACCACTGAATCCTGAAACTAGCCGTAAGTACCAAAAGATGGAAAATAATCAAAGGAATCAATTTCGACTATTTATATTCCGAAATTGTAGTTAAAAAGATATTTATTAAGAACGTCAAAATGAATGAATAGGCGTGCTGCCATCTATTGGCAGCATTGTGAATTCATTCACTGCGGATTCTTTTTTTTCCCTATTATTAGTTTTCGCATCCGGTGTTGCATTTTTTTATTTATTTAATGGAAGTTGGTATTTCTTTTTGAGTGAGCTTCTGTGTTTGGATTTATTAACAATGGACAAAAATCGTTTTCCTGCATTTTTCTTTCTTTTTTGACGTACAGTGTTTCGCAACATTTACGTTTGTTAGGGGAAAATATTTATTCATTTTTATCCGGGTTTTTTTTTTTTCATTATTATTCAAATACAGGCAAGACGAAAATATATGTTTCTGGTGTTAATTTATCAGTTTGGTTTACTATTAAATCGTTTATCGTTTCTGTTTTTTATTTCGTTTTATTTTTTCTTTTGCAAAACAAATATCATGCTCATCTGTTTTAATTTATAAGCATAAGAATTCTCGCGTTTTCATTCAAACCAAACTGCTTTAAGGTAGTAAAAAGGCTAGAACTGAAAGTTTCAATTTAACAAGAGAGGATTCAAAACAGATTTACGTTTGTTGGGGAAGCTTAGTGACAATATTTGTAGGGAAAAAAACAGAGGCGGGCATATTAAAAAATGTGAATTCCGCGGAACGCTAACTATATTACTTTATTAACTATAAGCTAATTAAAAGGTTGGATTTAAAAATTTTAATTGAAGAATATAGGATTCAAAGGATTTTTTACGTTTTAAGGGAACGTAACGTTTACGTTAGCGGCAATATGTGTAAAAAAAACCGGAGGCGGGCATATGAAAATTAGTAAAAAAAGACTAGATTTGAAAGAATATTTACATTTGTTGGGGAAAGTAAGTGACAATATTTGTTGAAAAAAAAACGGAGCCGGGCATATGAAAAAATAGGGATCCCAAGGCCTCACGTGATCTCACTTCTCTCCGTCCGGGAATATCCCATTATTCAAGATTGCCCGTGCAACGCCGGGCCATGCAGCTAGTACATATTAAAAGTTTAAAAAATTAGCTTTTCATGACATAGGTTTCATTTCCGTTCAATTCGTTGCCCTCATCTTAATAATTGTTCAAAAATTAAATTTTATATAAAATTTATAATTTGTAACACTTTTTTTATTTGTAAAGAACAAGAATACATATGAAGAACTGTTGCTAGAACACATTAGAAGAATTCTGGATGAAGACTAATTTTATTATTTTTTATTCATATTTATTTTAACGCTTTCTCTTAATGAAAAATTTACAATGTAATTAATTGTCCCAAAACATCCGTTAAAATCTTTCTAATACTGCAAGATTTATGAACAAAATTTGAAGTATCTATGCAACAAATATTAATAACTTATGTAGAAATTAGCTATCGTTTAGTTTTTAAAAATCGTCTGGTTCAATCGATATTCTCATTTTAATTAAAAAACATTTCAGACGATAAAAGAATTTTAGGTATTGCAATTTTCTATACAAAAGTAGTTTTTTACATCAAAAATATTAGACATGAAAGTATTTTAATGCCGAGCAACGCCGGGCATAACAGCTATTAATTTATAAAAGTGCTGATTAGTTTTGTTACATGTGCTACGTTCTGTTTTCTGAAATATTCGTGGAATAAAGAGTCATTATTTCTTTATTATCCTATTTGTTAGACTACATTCACGTACACCCATCAGACGATTTTCGTAATAATATTACTAATTTATAGTTTGAATCACTGAACTATAAAAGTTATGTTGATAATCGACCCTGTGAGAGTTTGGATACAGATATTGATTGGTACTGAATTTGCTCAGTCGGGATTTCAAACAATCGGAATTTGTCTGAAATATCGGCTTGTCAGGATTAGGTCCGGGTACCATCTAAACATGTCTGAACATAAAAATTTTCGCATAAGTGTTCATTTTCCATTTTGTTCGTACCTACTGGCTAAGTGTAAGTATTATTTGTAACCAGAATAGAAAAACTTATAACATATATCATGTTTAGAAAATGACTGACTGTTTTTAAAATGCAATAGTATGCAAACTTTGACGGTTTATTAAGTTATTCTTACAAGTGATTAATAGGTGAGGTTTAAAATTTTTGTTAATATGCTTCTTCAAGTTAGTACCAAAAACAGTCAATGATGGCGCTTCGATTTCAGTAAATGTCAATATTGCAAAACAGATGGAAATCACATGAAAATGACTGTATACACAAAAAATTACAGTTTGGACAACCGTATGCAGCAGAGGCATCATTGACCTCACTGTTGTTGGGGTATTCAAGTCGGTAAGTAAAATCTGGCACTAATTTATAGCCATCAATGCCTTGGAAGATCCATCTGGAGCAGTTTGGATCGTGGAAGACTGTGCGAGGACTAAACAGTCTAATGAGGTTTTCACTTTCCTGTAAGAATATCTTGATAACTATGTCATTGGCTTTGAGCACCCGTTGCTCGCCATCAACAAGGGTACGGATTGGCCACTGTATTCGACGAATCTGAATCCATGTGATTTCTTCCTGTAGGCCACATAAAAGGATGCCGTGTATCAGCAAAACCCCACAACACTGGAAGAACTGGAGCAAGTAATCTGTTGTGAAATGTGTAAATATAACATTAGCAATATTGCAGGACGTTAATTGCTAATTTCGTACTTCTTTGGCGCCATGTCATTGCTGGGGATAGTGGACATTTCGTGAACATTGTTTTGTGATTTCTAGTAGTTTTTCCAGGGGTTAACGGCTTCGAAAGATGGTGCACTATCGATCGGTGACATTTGGTACTAACCAAAGGAATCACACAACAAACCTTCTTGACCTCACTCATCAATCATCACAGCAAGAATATCTTAAATAACTGTCTATTATTCATTCATTTTCATAATTTAATTCATAATTTCATTTTAAAAACCGTCATTCCTTTTCTGTCAGTACTGTGTAGTAAAAGTACTATTCTGAATGTTAAAGTAAAGAAAAATAGGCCTCATACGTACATTAATAATAGCAGCAAGGGTATAACAACACCAGGGGATGTCAAGTACTGGACGACTTCCACCATAAACGTAGGGAGAGCGTTCAACACGTATGATGTGAGAACGTTGAAAATTCTTCTGTGGGAGCTGAAACATAGAAAGATAAGAAATAGAAAAAAAGTGGATTTAAATGGAAAGTATTGATATCCCAAACATGAACAGAATAAAATACAATAAATAAACGTTTTAGAATTTTCGAAATAACTCATCTTCTAAAATTTAAGTGCTCTAAAATAAGTATACAAGAACTTTTCAGTACTAAAATAACTAAATAAAGAATTATCTTTCTTCTTTTCAAAGAATTCAGTGAAGCAGTCAGTGATTTTTTAATCCGAAAATGTATAAAACGTGACAAAATATTGAACTTTCTTCGGCGATCTACTCAAGTGGTGCGAATAATTTCTTGATCTATGCAAGTATCTCTTCTTCTTACTTTCAAACAATTTTGAGCTGAGGAAGCATCTCTGTCCTCTTCTTTAAGAAGAGAGGATAGTCACAAATAAGTTAGCATAAATAAAATAATCGAATAATATTATGATTGAAATATCAAGCAAAGTAGAAGAACGTTTTCATCGAGCAAAATAATTTATTTTTATAAATTTTGTTAAAAACATTTTTTAAAACACACTTTTATCTGTGCACTAAAACTAATTTTTTTAAAATTTAATTAATTCCTACTTTTCAATCGTAAAATCAATTTTTTATAACTTGTTACCAGGTGGCGCCACTGGTAAGGAATAAAAGTTTAATTTAAATAATCGATTAACTTACAATTAAGTTCTGAAAATATTGAAATAGTATATTGTCATCAAAGCACAAAAGTATGTAAATTTTCAAAACTCTAGAAAATAAGAAAATGAGAGAAAAATTGACTACATTTTTACAAACATGAAATACTTTAAAGTTAAAAAAAACTCCACCAACAACTAATGCTCAAAACTCGGTTACGATTTATAGGCCTCTTTTAATTCTTTAACCCTTACCGGCGCAAGGTATTAGAATTTTTGAAATATAATGACAAAACATTATGAATTTGTTTAGTTTATTGTCTAGACATAGAATTTACAAAAAAAATTAACTTGCCTCCTTCTGCAAGAAGGGCGTCTCTCCTCTTTAGGGACACCCTCCTCATATGAGGACTTCGCCGGAGACAGTCATATTGATTTGTTCAAAAAATAATGTTGAATCTTACACAAAATCATTAATTAATACTTCAAGGATATTGGGCGGAAATAGACGTGTGAATTTTCTAAAATTGTAATCGTCAAGAACTCAAAAAAATTCCCATCTCCGAGTCTAGACATTGAGGCATTTTAAATATATAATTAATCGTATAAAGAAAGAGATATTTCATTGTTCTGCCATCTATATGCAGAAAAGGGAACGATTTCCAACCTTTTCCTGCAATTTTTCGGGTTTCAAAGTAGAAACGATTTTTTGTAGAAAATTTCAAACTTGAGTTATTGGGTGTTCCATGCAATGGAACTCTGAGCCACAAAGGGTTAAAAAAATGCTTCTCGAAAGAGTCACACCTGCTGAGTGACAGAAAAGATTCGAAGAGTCAAGGAGATAACGCATTACTCCTAATTATTATTACTACGTCACATCGCATTACCGTTCTAGATCGCTCATGATTTGTTTGCGATGGATTTGAATGGAAGTGGGAAAGTCTTAATGAATGTATGGCAGAAAGAAATATTTAAAACTTTATAAAAAAATTTAAAAACCCCCTCCCTTTATATAACTTGTGAATTCTGAAATAAACCTGCATTATGCAGAATCACTAATGTGTGTCAATGACACCAGTATCAAAATCAAACTCAAATGGTTCAGTTTCAAAAAGCGAATAATTCTTCCATTAACCAAAACCATAAAGCTGGACATTCACGGAGAGACCTCTCTGCGCAAATGGAATGGAAGCACTCAACACCATTCCAATTTTCAGCCCATCCATATACTAGGTGTATCATTTACAGAGACTCCATGCAAACTAAACAATCGCCACTCCAATATCCTTGGCCTACTGCAGCTACTCCTCCTCCCGTTTTCAAAACTGGACAGCGCCCCACTTTCGTGAGAGAGCATCACTCCTCCTCCCGTTTTCAAAACTGGACAGCACCCCACTTTCGTGAGAGAGCATCACTCCTCCTCTCCCATGGGTCTATACTTTGTGGTTTTCGCTTTTGTGAGAGAGCCTTGCTCCCTCTACTCACGGTCGCATTTCAGTTTTGTGACCCAACGTTCCAAATGAATGATAAACGAAGATGAAAACAAACTTTTTGACATCTTCACGCCAATTTTCATCGGATTTTCGCATTCACGACGGGTTTTGGTGACCGTGAATGCCCAACTTAGCCCTTTAAGACCGAGCCCGTACGATCGTGCGGGTTAGACACTAGCTAGCATTTCTGCTTATTGGATAGTTTTTTGTAATAAATAATGGAAAGGAACGACTGTTCTGGTTTCCAGAATATCAGAAATATCTATTTTTCGTAAAAGACGGCAGAGACAGTCCATATTTCAATTACAGTCGCTTTCAATCTGTTTGTAACAGAATGAGCACTAAAAATTTGAATTACTTATCTGTCGCAATTAGGTAATTATTAATACATTTTTAATTGCTTATATACCAATTGGTAATTTAAAGTTGAAATAAATGAAAAATAGAAAATACGTTAATTAAGAGATAATTTTTTAGCTCGTTAAGTGTAATATTTCTTTACCCGCACGATCTACGGTTTCGGCGTTAACACTTGAAAGGAACACTATATCCTATTGAGACCCAAAGATATAATTTTCACAAAAATTGAGATTAATATTCTTGATAGGATTATATAACACTATATGTAATTAATTTATTAATTTAACATTAATTAATATCATTAATAAAAATATTAATTAATATAATTAGAAAATATAACTAATTATGCCTAATTGATAGATGACAGAATGGGACCATCCAATGCATTGGACAGTGGGATTTAAGGTCTTTGAATGGAAGGAAATTTTTTTTGTAAATAAAACACGAATATCCATTAAAATGGTCATGAGATTTCAAGAGCATATTTAAAAAAATTTAGCCTAAAAAATTACATGGATGATGTCCTATCACATGACAATAAATATATTAAATATAAAGATTTTTTCTGCTTTTAGCTTTCTCACAAGAGGGTGGGACACATATGTCCCACCGTCCCTCAACAATCTTCAATATTCCCCGAGACCCTTCCGTGACTTGCATTGCCGTTTGTTATTTCTCTGTTAGACCTGGAGCATAAAATTAGTCACTTAACACATTTTCTTTAAGTGCAAGAATGTACATCTTTTTTATTGCAATAGAAAGATTTTTCTACTATCATCACTCAAATGTGATAAACTCTTCCAAAGTAACCACTTTGAAAGCTTCCTAACAAAGTAAGCAAGTCTCCTTACCCACTTTCTATCAGTGAAATCTTATCCTTCTCCTTGGTTTATTAGTGAGGAAGCAAGAATACTTTATTGTCGTTACACGTGTTCATAATTATTCAGTTCCGACAAAGAAGCAATATACATTGTCAGCGAAAAGTACATCTGGAAATACTACTCCAGTCCTAAACTGTCTTACAAAATACTACGTAGTTTCGTCTTGAATATATTCAGTATCTGGAACGAATCTATACACAATAGATATTGCCCGAGGAAATAGGTAAGATCTAAAGAATAAATGAAGGTAAATTCAAGAGGACCTTCGGACCTTCCGAGAAGACGCTGCTATTTAAGCTTTTAAGTTCCACTATACAGAAACAAACAGTTGTTTTTTCCGGTAACTTTGTTTTATTTTGAACATAAAAAAATCTATTTCTGTCTTCTTTTCATTGAAAGTTGATACGTATATCTCATATTATTAAAGTCTAAAAGAAGGAAACACTTACACTAGAAGAAAAAAGAAAAGACGAAAAAAATTGTGTGGTGCTTACATATATAACGCCTAACCCGAACGATCGTACAGGTTCCTGATTAAACAGAAAATGCCTGACCCTCACGATTGTACGGGTGCGCTCCTGCATTTGAGGGAGGTGCTAAATTTTTAAAATTATTTTTTACAGTATTTGTAAGATCTAAGACTACCTAAATAAAAAAATTAAATTCAAAGATGAAAATATTTCCGGCCTTAAAGAATTAAAGCTTCGAAAGCCAAAACAGCTTTTTGTAACGGGAATTAAAAAGAGATAAATATCTTTTCTTCGAAAAATTTCTTCCTTTTCGCTTGTGTGGAAAGACCTTAACAGTAACTGGCGTCGGACCATCCGACTGGTTTTTTTTCTCAAGCCACTTTGCATTTTGGAGAGTTATTTTCCAATGGGTTCGTGATGGAAAATAAAACTTACTTGTTTCATGTTCTCTAATATCCAATTCGACACCGCCTTCAATTTTTAAAATATATAGCCATACTGATTCAACTAAGAGTCCATAGACCATGAGATTGTAATGATTCCACGCTTTATGATAACATTTCCAAGATATGCAGGGTGTTTCAAAAAGACGGAGCAGATTTAAAATATTTATAACTAATGAACGACAATAGATAGAGACACATACAACACATCACTGGATAGAGTAAAGTTCAAAGTTCTTTTTATGTATTCAGCATGAGCTCCATTTGTTATGCGATAAAGGTGAAATCGTTAGTCCATTTCTTGCCAAACTCGAAGTAATGGTCCCTGGTTATTGAATTCACTGCTGTAACAATTCGATCTCTCAAATCTTGAAGAGTAGCAGGCACAGGTAGGATATACATGCTGTCTTTTATGTACCCCGATAGATAAAAATCGCAAGGGTCAAGAATGGTGTCATTCACATACTGATGTACCTGGTGGTGGAAGTGAGATGACGTATCGTCTGGCATGAAGACAAAATCATCCCGATCTTGTTGAATTTGTGGTAACAACCAGTGTTGGAGCATTCCCTATTTCACCGGGATTATCCTAATGCATGAAATAAAACTTCGAAATTTCTTTCCTCTATCCAATGATGTATAAAATGTGTCTCTATCTATTGTAGTTCATTAGATATAAATATTTTAAATCTGTTCCTTCTTTTTGAATCACCCTGTATATGGTATTATTTATATCGCTTTATAATGTCTATGAATGACTTAATTTTAACTTATGTGTTTTGAAACTACTGTAACTTGATACACGATAGACAGACGGGTGTGTATGCACGCCCTAGGCCATTAATATCTTTAAGGATTGGTTGATCTCACCTGAACGGTCCACAGTGCCACGAGGGCTCGAGCCAGACGCAGGCGAACCCCACGGGCAGAGTGCAGAGGAAGAGCATAATAAGCAGCAGGGCATAGTAGAAGTTGTTGGATCGCGAAGCTCGGAAGACGGTCTCGTGGGGAATGTTGGCGGTGAGGACGGCCCAGCTGCGGACGTACACCAGGATGCACAGCTTCACAGTGTTGATGGCGGGAAGGCCGGGGGAGAAGAACATGCCCATCCTGAAACACAAAGTTTTCAGATTTCAGCCGATGACGGTCTTTTCTTAACTCTGGACTTTTGAATCATACCTGAACATCGTATCCAATCACTCTAAAGCAAGAATGTAAAACACTGCTCTAGGATCCTTTTCACAAATATTTTAACAATTTCTCCAAAATGAGTTTCTGTTCAATACGATAATAAAATACGCAGGGTGTCCACTAAAGTCGTGAACTCCGCCCTCCCCACTTCAGAACGGTGACAGCTATAAAAAAAATAAAAGAGGTGTCTACATATACTAATAAGGCTATTGGCTATGCACTACGCAATGAGACCACTTACAACGCCACCTAGCTGCAAAATTCGAAATTAGCGTTTATGTTTAGGAAACGGTAAGAGACCTAGACACCGCTCTTGTGACTACAGCTGTCGCCGTTCTGAAGTTTAATGGCGATGGGGTCTCAGGACTTTAGTGTACACATTGTATAATCTGTTTTGTTTTTGCAGTCTTAAATTGTTTCTGATATACTCAACGAATATTACGAAATTAAAGAGAACCAAAATACCAAAAAATATTCCAAAATTAATAAATTATATTTTATTACATCTTTAAAAGTTAAGCGAAATAATCAGGATTTCGAGATTTATAAAATAATAGAACTACAGAAATTACTTCCGATATATTGAATTAATAATACAAAACTATAGTAAACCACTATATCAAAAGATACACAAAAATTACAGAAAATGTTTTGTTTTGTTGCACCGTTAACAGTTAAGTAAAAATTAAACAGACAAACACAATTTAAGATTTCAAGATTTACGAAAGGAGAGGACAGAAATGTTTATTACAAACTATGCAATATATGAAAAACATATGTATATCGCATAAACGAACGCTATTCACTTACCAGACTAATCCTTGATTGTTAACTAAGTGTAGAATATTCTCAGCTATTTTGAAATCCCCATAACCTGGCTAAAATTTTGAAAGTTAATTAGATATCAGACAAGAACGATTTACTATTGAATTAAACGACAAATTGTTTATTTATAGATAGATTTAGATCCACAGCAAAGATATTTTCTTACGAATCCTTTCTCGAGATCCCAGCACCAGCAGTTGTTGGCGTAGCGCACGAAGACGGCTCTCAGAAAATCTGTACAAATCGTGGAGATAACTGTCATCACCAAGTCCATGATAGTCAGCTTCACCAGTTCCTAAAACGAATCCACTTGCATGAGAAAAGGATAAGAACATCAGCGAAGCCCACAGCATGAGCAGTTTCGAGGTAAAACAAATCAAACTCAAAGGATAACTGCGATTTTAATAAGATATCGCCAGTCTGATTACATTATAACCACTTCATAGTTGAAAATACCTGCGTTAAAAGATTCAGAGTCCGTTTGATTGGAAAAAGCAGTTTTTATGTTCAGCATGGTCTATCATACATGATACATGAAAAGCAGATTCTCAGTGAGGATAAAACGTAAGATATATATATATATCAATGTCATGAAAATCAATAAATGTTGAAATAAAATGGAGAGACTGTAGTTAATCGGTAAAAGCGTATAGATGCTCATCAGGGTAAGTAAAATCTATACGAACCGCTAAAAAATTAGTGAAATCATAATGTTTTCTGCGAACAGTGCTGGCATAAAGCTAAAAACACTGTCCTTTACCCCGAACATTATGATAAACCAAGAATTTGAATGAAATACCAAATATTAGAAATAATTTTACGAACTAATTTTACGTTATATATATATATATTCATGATGAAGAGATTGTAAGGCAGCCAATGGGGATTCATAATGATACAGTCAAACAACGAATAGAAAACATTAATATGACAACCAATCTGCTCTAGTTAAAATGACGTGATGTTTCTGAAACTTAGTGATGTAATGTACGAATGCTCTACTCTAACACAATCAAATTACAAAAATTCTTATATCAAAAATTCCATTTAGTTAAAATCAACTAGTCGGTACTTCGTTATGCCAGCGGTTTGCCAAGTCGCCAATGAAAAAAGCATGATGGCTGTTAAGGTAAGAAATGTCTTTATTGCATTTTTCGTGCAATCAAATGGAATTTTTGATTAACTAATTTTTGCACTTTGAGGACGACATTTAAAGTAGAGTGCAATAATGGATTTCAACAAAAACATCTGGAGCTAACTCACTAATCTACTGCGATATAACATGAATAACTCCTATAGTTTGCTTACTATTCCATTTAAAAAAATATCTGTCTTCCTCTGGTCATCTGTATGATAACCATTGTTCTTACAACCTCTGGGAGGAAAAGTGCTATTTTTTTAAGTTTTAAAATAAATAGAAAGTTTTTTCAAATAAATTAAATTAATTTTTTCAGTCTCGAGCCCTCGCTACAGAAACCTCTTAAAATCACAGCGCCAGGGTGGCTCGGAGAAAACGAATATGCAATCGTCGAAGGCATTAACTTTCACCCTTCTCTCTCTTCTAAGGAAGGGTACGGAATTGTCCTTCCACAGATATATGTCTGAAAGTTACCTAAAATAAAACGAATTAATGATTTTGTAATTAATTAGTGTCATTAATGTGGTGATAGCCATTTTCAAAGACCAAAACGCTCAGTGATAAGTAAAGGAATAACTTACACAAAAAAAGAGATCATCAACTCGTGGTCTTCAAAGTCAGCTGTGCTGCAACCTTAGAATCCTTTTCCCTCTGGTCACTGTGATCATCTTTTGAGATTCAGATAGTTAAATTAAAACTCAAATATTTTATTAAATTGTAGTATGTTCGCATTTTATTTGTTCTGATGAAACTAAAAATTGCTTATTCAACATTATGATACAAATAACGAAATCGCATAGTGATCGATCAGTGCAAGGCACATTACTAAGATAACAATTTTCGTATCTTTCTTGGTTTCTGTAGACACATACAAAAATTAACTGAGCGCAACAAATCTGGTAATCTATTTAGAACACGACATTTTGATATTCATGAGATTGCTAGTTTTATGTATGAAATTCTTTTCATCAAATGAAAAATTGTTAAATGGAGTAGAAAATCATCGTTTTCTTAATCATCTGAAGCTACTTAAAATATGTTAGAAGTGAATGAAAGCTCGGAGATAGCGCGAACAATGAACAGTCTTCTTAAAATTCCTAATGTCTTTTCACACATTTGTTGGAGTCAGACGTTGATGAATCGGACCCTTGTGACAGCCAGTCAGTGATAGATGACGTGCTTTTAATACTCGACAGACAGAGAGATAAGGCTCATTATTATTCAATTTAGTAGAAGTATTTTTGGCAACAACATTTCAAAATCTTCATGATAGAAACTTGAACTAATCTATTAGCAGATATTTTCTGGTTTTCTCTCTTTCTTTCTCTCTCTCTTATTTAAATATCTAAGAAATACAGCTCATTATCAGTGTAAATTGTGTTTGAAATTAAAGAGGAGATATCTAAATTGATATTTTTGAAGAACTATTACGATTAATGAAACCAAAATTGGTGGACATACGTTTAAAAGTACCGGAATTTGAGTGTGATAAAAAAAAAGCTCCAAAAGTGTCCACAAGTTTAGAAAAGAGAACTACATATACAGTTAATTATACTTAGTTACCATTGAAAACAGACACTTGCCGGTGAACAAAGCTTTATTGATACTCAATGCCAAGTAAGGTTCAATATATTGCTCTTGGACCTCTCCCAATAACTAGATTCTATAAAAAGCATGTTCAACTACAGAAGGGAACAAACTTCCACCGATTTTTCTTTCGCGAAGACAAATTAGTTCTTTCAAAGTTGGTAAACTGTCAGTCTGTCCATGGTACGTCAAACCTTTTAACGAAACCTCACCAAGAGTTACATGGCATCAGAGTGGGCGAACGAACTGGTTATGACATAGCGAATGTTGTTCTGATTATTTGGTCTCAGGTGAAATGCTGACTTAAGACTTACTGCACAATCGTTCCAAACGTGAAAGAATACTCTACCCTTAATAAACCACAGACTCTGCTAGAGTTGGAGAATAAGATGATCAAGAAGCAATCTCTGATATCTGATTCCATTAACAGAATACGTTACTCAACCTGTTGAGGTTTGATCAATGATAAAAGAAGCGGTAAATCTTCTCCACACAGTAACTTTCAAAAGGGACCGACGGCTACCGAACGAACGCATGTGGGTCTTCATTAGCCCTTGTATAGCAAACAAGTACTTAAATGGCATTGACAGGGGCGTTTAAGTAAAAATGAGTTTCAACATTCCAAAGCATGTTCCAAAGTCATGTATCCTCAAACTCCACCAGAGCTAAGAAAAAAACAAAACGCATGTGAGTTTTTGCATCCTCTTTCAGCAGTTGGTGAAATTAGTTAAATTTTTTATTGGAAGATTACATAATTTTCCCCATGATTTTCCTCATTATTGAATACACTATATCCAGTTGTTGTTGTTGCTCTGTCGCACGAACCCTGCTCAGAATTAGCTGTCACAACAGCAGCTGCAGAGTTTGCCTGGTTCTTATTCGAAAAGGAAATCGGAGAAGGCGGGGCTAGGAGTGATTGGATTTGTGTTGAGTGGAGCTGTCGTGAATGACCTGTCTAAATGCATTGGCTGTCAATGAAATGTTTTGGAGTGCCACCACGCCATTTGCATGAGTGGAGTGGACGTGAGTGAATGTCTTTAAAAGAAATCTCATTACCTACCTGTCCAAAGGCTGTTTCCCAGCACCTTTTCCTCAGCAGCTCTTTCATCGAATCGGGTATGATGAGAAGGTCATCGCTGGTGGGCATCCGCTCCTTCTTTTCCTCCTGCATGCATCTGGCCGGACAAGGGGCGTCCTCGTCGAAATTGTATACAGGGCATGAGGGTTGGAATGTGGCATTCTCGAAGGGGTCCGTGTCGTTAACGGTAAAATTTAGATCATCTGTGGTAGTACCATCCTCGGTGGTGGTGAAGTTTGGGTCATAGGTGGAATTCGCATCTGAGGGACACACCGTAATATAGAAGGTACAGTTGAAGTCAGAGGGCCAAGGGAATTCGGTTGATTCCGACGTTGGCTCCTCATCTGTGGTGGTGGTGGTGGATTCACTGCTGAAAGTGGTAGTTTCTGATGGAAAGAGACAGACGATTGTGAAATATTATTAAATGTCTTTAAGAAGTAACTTTTCGCATTCATCGGCTTACCACTCTAAGTTCAGATAGGACAATTACCAGAAAAAATTTACTTTTGTTTCTTTAGCTATTATTATTAACTAGAAAATCATCCGTCATGGAATGACGGGTACAAATTGCCTCTTCATTCGAGAGATTTACCGTCAAATTTGACATGTTTAATAGATATATATGCGAGAGAAATGTTTAACACTGATTGAAAACAAATAAAATATACATATGTTTTATGGCATTTATATATTTCATAATAGTAAACTAATTCATGATTGTAAAGTATTAAATTATAGTAAAAAAATATGCAAAATATGTCCAGAATAATTCAATAACATTGAAATTCTCAGCTTGTCAAACGTAAGTCAAAAGTCAAAATTTCAAAGGAATTCTTTTTCTGAATTCTAATCAAAACAAAGCACTTCTCTGCTTGTCAAACGTTGCCAAAAAATATCAAATTATATCATCACAATTCCAATAAATAATCAGATGCATCGTGGCGTCCAAACTATATCACGCGCATGATATATCACTGACGTGATTTACTACTGTCTATTAAAAAACGGAAATTAATTTGAAATATATGATTAATATAATTTAAAATTTCTCGGGACCTATTAATCATAGCGAGATAGATTTTATATCAATCAGTAGAAAATTTTATTTCACTATTTTAGAGCTATTAAATTTGAAATTAGAACGACAATTACTTTTTTAAGTTTAAAATTACTGAAATTTAGGTGCCCTAACAATGAAATGATGCTGTTTAACGTCTCGCAGTGCTATGGCTCGAATTTTATTATTGGTGAGGTCAAAGTGTTACCGAATCAGTGAGAGATAGATCTGGAGTATATAAGTAATAATAGATATAGCGAGATATTAATAATCATAATAATCCAGCGGGTGGGAACCGACTAAATAAGGTTTACGCTTGTATAAACCCTCTCGGTCTTAAAGAGGAATTACAGCTAGAAGGGGTTGGTTGGTTTGGTTTGGTTTAATGGCGCAAGAGATAGATTAGCCAGGAAGGGAAAAATAAGAATTAAAAACAACAGCAACAGTTAACTCACAACGCATACTGAAAAAGACTTCAATGAATGTCTTAATGGCTGGTGGAAGCGAGAAAAGTCTTTCTTAATCAATGACGATATCATGCCTTCGTTCATATAGGATCTTCGTAATATTCAGGAGTAGTGCTGGGATCTTTTGCTATGTTTATAATATTTTATAAAAATCGGCAAAGTGTTGTTTGCTTATTCAGATTTTGCCCCAAATCAGCAAGACACCAACATTAATCAGAAATAAATACAATATGAAGTAAAGCACCTTTTATACGTTTCTCATTTATACGTCTTTTCATCACATTCCCAATTCATTCGTAACTATTGTAATGATAAAGCACTTCGTTTATATGTCGCGAAACTTCAGCTATATGTCGTTCTCTCACTTTCTGAAACTCGTAAATTTTCTGCCTCCGTCAATATTTCTCTCTTCTTATTTTAGTAAACCTTTCCTAGAAAGCAGGAGGAATAGCATGATGAAGAAGAATGTGAAAAAGTTATTCCACCGTCTTATAAAGACCAACTGACTCCATTTAATAACTGCGAAATTATTTTGTTTGTCAAAACAATAGTGAAAAACATTCACTGAATTTAATTCGATTTACACTGCTATACTTAATATTCACAGGTAATCCGCAAGTCAGACGACGATTAAAGCATTTTTAAAATTGAACCCCTACCAGCATACACATTAATCGTATAAAATAAGACGAGTATAATTAGTACTCAAGATATGCAGTAAATGTATGATTTTTCTCACTTTTATAATAGATGTTTAATATTAAATTACGTAATTGTTTTTAGTACTATTTGGTAATATACTAGTACCATCTTTAAACAAATTAAATTATTATTTTAAATGAATTTATATTAGTAACATTAAATTCGTTGTAATCAAAGCTATTTATTAGAATTTCGATTGTAGGCTTTTTCATTTATTACAACTTTTTACCTAAGTCCTTTGAAAGACGCATAAATAGTACTTTACCGTATATGTCCATCCAGGAGAATGGACAAGTAAATGCTAGTGGCCATCAGTATTATAATCAACTTGAATAAATTCTGGCGATTCTATTACGGTATAACCATTTCAATCACGTCCTTCAATTGTCACTTAGCGGCCGCGGTGGTCTCTCGGCTTCGGAGCCGGAAGGTTCCAGGTTCAAAACAAGATTCCATTGAAGATGTGTGTATGTGGGCCTTCTGTACGTTAAATCATTCGTAGGGGGCCAAACGTCGATGTGGTGCGGAAGTTTGGAGAGGGAGTGTCAGGTCCGGTGTCGTCATCTGACTTCGGTTCAAAATTGCGAGGTTCGTCCCAAAATAAGTCGCCTTGTGTTACTTCAAAATAGGGACATTAATATTACTAAACTGAAGGAAACTAAAGACATCTGCCATTTCCATTCAGTGACATAGCAAATTCAATTCAGACCTAATAGCGAAGCTTCGTACATGTCTGGTCGTTGTTTAAAACCTTCCGAGAACTCTAAGTCACCGATTGTGTCTACAACACAAAATGATGATGTACCCTAAGTGCGTGGTGAACGAAGCAGATATTCTGCATGCATAATGGGTCTTAGTGACCAACAGTAAGAAAATGTGTTGAGACAAATGGGCAGAAATATTGCACTTTCTCATCTTGGATACAAAAGCGATTGAAATAGTTAAATTTCGTGGAGCCTCCCTTATTTAGATCAATTTTTAAATACTTTGGGCACATAAATATGTGATGAATTTGAAAGTGCGCTTGATGCTTATATATCTCTTGGAAGTATCAGCTCTGATCATATGCTTCATTTGACTTGGCCAGAGCATTACACTGACATACCCTAAGAATACCAGTACTGGCTGTTTAGTTCTCTATACTTGACCCTTTTTTGTTTTGTTGATCATTATTTTTCTATCTTACCATAGATCAAGAATTTTCCAAGATTACCAAGTTTAAGCGGAATAAAACTGAAAATCATTTGCTAAGTTGTTCTTGGTTAAAGTATATTCAACAATGAAAAAAATTTCAGGTTCCTTCTACCTAACAGCAACTCATCACAGAAGTTTTAGCATCTGTGTCTTGCAGTAAAAAATGATCATTTATGCTCTATTTTACATTGAGCAAAATTTACAAAAACAGTTAAAAACTAGCTTCTTTTTAACGAGGACTACGTTCTCCTCCCAATCGGGTCTCAGGAGGGAAATTGATTCACACGCCAAAACGCCACAAAACTTGGTATGGGAGATCCTCTATATCTCTGTAACCATACATGTTAAAAACATAACTAATGTCTTATTTTAGAGATAAAGGGTAACAAAAGAAGTCACAAAAAAACTTACTTAAACTTAAAAACTTACGAGAAACAAAAGAGTCACTTGAGTAAAGCAGTCCTACGCCTTTAACTTCAGCGGCTGTTTGAAAAGACAGCCTCCCATCATTTTTTTCATGAATTCACCGTTTTTTAAAAAGCGTTTCGGCAATCTATTCTACATGAATTCCTTTTTAATGGTGATTATTATGTTAATTGTATCATGAAATTGCTTTACGTTACAAATATTTGTTAGGTTCCAGTGGTGCGAAAGCTATTTTCATTTTCGATCCCCTCACATTGTGTAAAATTTTATCGCGACCACATTTTTTGAAGAAAAGCCTTATATTTTTAGCAAAAAAAAATTTCTTTGGATTTAGCAACGCAAAAATTTTTCGCTACCCTCCAGAGGGTTTGAGACCCACGGTTTACGTACCACTATGTTAGATTTTTCAGGCGATTTTGGAAGAAATATGGGCTAAAATGATTAAACATATTATTTAGGGTCAATATAATAACAAGTAACATTTGGGAAATAAGGACTAAAAGTTCGAAAATGTTATTTCTTCTTTTGTTTGAGAATGATTAATTCTTGCTTGTACATCAATTCTTTATAGCACTACTTACCATTATATAAAAAAGCAGTCGAGAAAAACGACGTTAGTGTACTAAGCGACTCATTAAAATCCCCCCACAAAGTCCAATTCTCCGTGGACACAGTAGTCTGAAATTCCTTGGGAATGTCCCTTGTCATATTTTCCAAAGATAAATTGAAAAAAACAGGATTCAGGACAATGTGGGGTCCGTCAGGGGCTGAGGAGCTCACATTCCAATTGGCTATTCCAAAGGCGGTCAGATTGGCAATGATCAGACGATACTGTCTGTCGTACGCCAAGTCCTCTTCTAATGTTGAATTGTCCAGAAAATAATCACCATCGACCATGGACACATTCGGCTGCGAAGTTGTAGTGGGCATCTGCAGATTTGTGCGGTTCTTGCTGGATACATAGGCCGCGTATGCTAGGCTGCAGTTCTGAATGGCGAAAACGGCGCAGGCAACTGTGGTTGTGGTCTCGGTGTCCTCGGTGGTGCCCACCATCTCCAAAAGGCTCCGGGTGTGTCGGACACTGGCGTTCTGGATGTAGGCCCCGGAATCGATGAATTCGGTGATGTTCTTTGCCAGAACTTGCAGCTCATCTGTCTGGAATAAGTGTCAGAACATCATATATATATATATATAAACAGTCGGACCTCTATTTAACGAAGTCGCTAAATCCCGAAAAAAAGTTCGTTATATGGAAAATTCGTTAAATAGAGATTCACCTTTTAAAATACTTTAAACTACACAAAACAGATTTTAAATTCATAAACACTAAATATTATTAAAAAAGTAATTAATCACACCTTTATTTTGTAAATTAACATCTAGTTGTTTTATATATTTTACCCATCAAAAAGAAATCTGCAAGAAAACAAGAATAAAACGAAACATTGTCCGGGAATACACTGTATTTTCAATTAAAAAATAATTTTATATTAAAATTAATGAATTTTAGCATTTCATCATACGAAGGTTTGTTGATTTCTGCATCATGATCATTTCCATCCTCATCATCTTCGTCTTCATCGCAATTCAATGATGTATTGTTTTTATTTTTCACAATGTCCACTTCAAAACTGCCTCATCCATATCTTCATAGACACATACATGCTTTTAAACGTTTTGAACAAGAATTCGATGAATCATAATTTTGTATCTTATCACGATTTTTTCATTATGGTTGATAAGCTGTTTGGAGGAATACCAAATTTTTTTTTCACGCCTTTATCCACCTCGTGAAGAATTAAATTTTTTTCTTTGATGCTCAAGCACTTTCGCTTTGACATTTTCCAGATTCAAGGTCATTGATCACCATAAAATGTGTTAAAAGAAAGAATAAGTTTGAAATGTTTAGAAGTATTTTGAGAAATAGGGAGAAAAAAAAATATTGGATCGCAAGAAAAAGTTCGTTAAATAGAGAATGCACTTGGCTATTTGGAGGTTATTTTACGAAGAAATTCGCAAAATGTTCTTGGTTCCAAGAAAAAGTTCGCAAAATAGAGAAATTCGCAAAATAGAGGTTCGTTAAATAGAGGTCCGACTGTATATATGTATATATATATTCATTTTTTAACTTTCTTAAATCGTTTCTAATAACACATCATTTTAATTACTTCTACTTACATCGTAATAAGCGCACTACAGCTTTCTTTTCTAGTCATGAGTCTTTTCCGGGAAAATTCCCTTCTCTGGGTACTTAAACTTTGTGCGCATTCCTATCTGTCCTTTTTTAACTCCAACATGTAAACGAATAACAACATCGCGCTGATTCGCGCGTTACCTTTTTTAAGTCTGGTCATGGTTACTCGTATAATACGGTTATTTTACCTATTGCAAAGTAACATATTATTGTCTACGATGGAATAAATGAAGATTCAACAACTGCTGTCTTTTCCTTAACAACACGGATTACTTCACCTTTAAAACCTGATCGTTCATATAGTTAGTTAGTTAGTTCTTATAAAATAGCATTGAAAAACTAGGATTATTATATTCTTTTTACAGTGCTCCATCTAAACTAGATGACGTTCCGTATAAATTGGATGAAGTGTTCTGTCTAAATAAAATGACAGATTGAATATGAAGCATTTCCTCTCTCTTGTATGAAAATATTATTGCACAGAAAAATGTAGATAGTTTCTATAAAATAGCAATGAGCAATTACGATTAATTTGCACTTTTTACAGTGTTCCGTCTAAATTGGATGAATTTGATTAAGTGTTTCATCTAAATAAAATCACAGATTGAAATGAAACATTTCAGCTCTCATGTTTGTTCCTATAAAATAGCAATGACAAATAGGATTAATATGCATTTTTTAAATTGCTCCATCTAAATTGGAAAGATGAATCACGAGTAATTATAAACTCGTGTAATATAAATATGTGTGTTCAAAAATTTTTACTCTTGCTTAATTTTGAAACTTTTCTATTTATGTCCATTTTGTTCATTACACACTTATGAAAATCAAATTTTTGCTGTATTATATGTACTGAAAAGTTTTTACACAAGGGTCATGCCTATTACAGAAACACTTGTAAGCAGTAAATAACAAGCCGTATTATAATATAATTTATGAGCAGTATTTCTTTGGTTAAAGTAAACAAAACAGTATTATTTGATCTGTACATCAAACACGCTTCAAGGTAACATGTAAGTAACAAAGTAATAAAAGTGCACGATTTGGATGTCAATAAAAGTTTTACGGTTACTATGAATATAAAGGTTTAAAAATTAAGAAAATTCAGCTCACGTAAAATACAAAATTCAATCTAAAAACTCTTTATACAGTGCCAGCTTTCAGTGTGGCCTGATTATATAAGTACTTTGTTCGATTAGAGGAAAAGAAAGTAGAGGAATTATTACCAAATATTTACAATAATTTCCAGGAAAAAAATGAACTTACTGTTTTGTAGACTTTGGCAAAAAGTGCGAAGATGAGGGTATATAAATTCAGAAGGTATAAAAGTAGAATTCTGAAAAGGAAAATAAAGAATATCTATTAATTTGTTATACTAATAAACAGAAGTTACCAGAAATAAATATCTTTTAAAAATTCTCTAAAGAATTATTGAATTTGATTTATTGAAAAAAATCCAATATAGTAGACAGTTTTATAGGCGAAGTTATTTTATTCATTATCCAACACCTTTGATGGCATTAAATTCGCAACTCACAGGCCATAACAAAACTTTCGCTGCCCATCAAAAGGGATCCACCACATCACCATGCTGTCCATATGACAGCATTCGGAAAAGTTTTGAAACAAAGTAAATTTCGTATTTCAAGCTTAACTTTAACCCTTTTCCATGCCCGGTTCAACGGACATCAACTTTAAAACTGCTATTCTCAGCAAATATCAATATATATAGTAAAAATTATACACTGAGTGGCCAAAATATTAGAGACAGCATCTATTAACGAGTTGGTCCACCTTTAGTTCTGATCACAGTCGATATTCTTATTGACATGGACTCAAAAAGTTTCTAATATCGTTGCTGAGGAATGTTGGTCCATGTTCACATAATGGCAGCTCTAAGTAGGTTCAGATTGGATAGTGGCGTTTCCAAGATTCAAAGTGTTCTTTCGACTTCGTCTCAAAAATTCACCATGGGATTGAAATCAGGGGACTGAGTTGGCCACGGAAGCATGCTAAACTCTGACATGTTCCTCAACCAATTTGTGATCAATCGAGCACGGTGTCAAGGTGCAGTGTCCCGCTGAAAGTGACCATCTCCATAATGGAACATTACAGCCATAAACGAGTGCACGTGGTCGGCACCAACGTTGAAGTAAGCTGTGCTGTTCAGAGTTGTGTCCATAGATATAAAGGGATCCAGTGTACTCGAAGAAAACATTCCCCACACCATAATTCCACCACCACCAGCATGAAGAATTGTCATTTGGCAGGAGAGGTCCATCAATTCGTGCTGTTTGCGTCATATTCTGATCCTGCCATCTGTATGATGGAGCAGGAAATGAGATTAATTGGACGAGGTTACTTTTTTCCAGTCCTAAAGTGACCAATTTCGTCGTTCCTGAGCCCACATCAGGCGCCTTTTCCTATTTTTCTGTGATGCCAAAGGCACTCTTGACAGTCTCCTGTTGCTAAAGCCCATCCTTTGCAAAGTACGTCTTGTACGTTGGGATATGCTTTGTGATGCAACTGCAGCTGTAATTTGTCGTGTTGTTGCCCTTCTGTTGCTGCGGACTATGCGTGCTACGCACCTTTCACCTCTCTCGTTCACAAGCCTTTTTCAACCAGAATAGTCCTTATAGCTTGCAGTTATTTTTCTCAACTGCAACTTTCTAAACACCCGAGATACTGCTGGGAGAGAACATCCTAAAAGAGTCGTCGTTTCAGAGAAGCTGGCACCAGCTTCTCTTCCACCGACAATCATCCCTCGTTCAAAGTCACTTAAATCTTTCGTCTTATCCATTTTGACTTTAACTTCCGTGATAACTACGTCATTCGAAGCTGAGCGTTCCTTATATAAGCAACTCTGCGTTGTTACGCCACTGTCGAACTGGTTTTCTGAAAAAAAGGGTGTCTAATTTTTTGGCCACTCAGTGTAAATATGCAGGGTGATCCAGAATGAATGCCTTAATTTCAAAGCATTTCTGTGTAATAAGTATTTACAGTGTTGGACTTGGTCTGAAATATTGGATATAAAGAAGGTAAATTGATAGCGGATCTTATGCTATTGTCAAGTAACTACCATCTGGCTTCACAAATCCGTCTAAGAATGCCATTTTCTAGTTTTTGTTGTATATTTAAGTCTGAGAATGCCTCAAAGCTCCAAACAGGGCAGGCATAGGTTATTACTGGACGGAAAATCGAAATATAAACAAACAACCTATTTACCGTATTTAAATCCACTGAACATCGTTCAAGAGGAAGAAAAAAGCGTAAGACGACAATCAGTCAGAAGTTAAATGACAAGCGCAATAATATTTTTCATCGACACTGACGTCACGTGAACTGACTACATTAAGATAATAATATAAGAGAATTCAGATATAATAATGGGATAATATTATAAGATTTCTAAAATGGTACAGATAAAATAATAGTCATGAAATAGCTGGAAAAATGAAGATCCAAACAAACACATATTGTATCTTTTTATAAAAAAATTGATATTTTTGAATAAAGTATTTTTTCCTTAGATGATTGTTATAATTTACTTTGCAACAATCAGTAATCAGTTTAATTTTCCAATTAAGAAAAAAGAAAAGTGAAAAAAGTTATGTCCGAAAGTTCCGAAAAATCCGAGCAAACTCAAATTGTATCTTTTTTTCAAAATAAATTAGAAACTTTCGAAGTACTTTTTACTTTAGATGGTTTTTGAAATTCTCTTTATCAGAAATAACGAATTAGGACTTGTTTAAATACATATTTTGTACTTCCAAACATGTAACTCTCTTGACCGGCCACCCCTATGAGCAGCCCATTTTCCTGGGAACGGAGAATCTTCGCTATAGAAGGGTTTAACTGTATTTTATTCACATTTTAAAAGAGTAAACATTTCAGAGTGTATTAATTACCACTATTTTTAAAAAATAAAACACTATATAAAAAATCTTTGAAGCTACAGATTGATTTTTCATGCTCTAATTTCTACTGTCAAAAAGGTAGGATGTATATCCTGCTTATTTTAAATATAGAAAGCTGAATATTATGAGCTCATCCTTGGAGGAAGGCAGATATGTTTCATATAGCTGCACCGCATTTTTAGCGAATCATTGGGGATTTCTTTCTTCGTGCGTATAGACAAAACGCCGCCCCATGTTCCTGCAACCATTACAATTGCAGCAAAAGTTGGATGGACATGGGATATGCTATAGACATAACACCACATTCACGTCCCTGTGCCTAGAGTCATTGTGACTCTTAATGAGCGGTTTGGATGGACGTGCAGTGGAAGCGAACCAAAAACCTCAAAGGGGTCCCACGCCCGGCCCGCACCAGGCGCCGCTCCCAAACAACTTTATTGAAGAATAAAACGAATACAGGTGAGGAACATGGCAGGTTACAGATGCAATCTTCCTGCAGACAATAGAGGCCGTTTCAAAGTAAAATATATTGTACTGGTTACATTTTAATTAATATTATAATAGTAGTACCCAGTACAATATATTTTACTTTGAAACGGTCTGCAGGAAGACTGCAACTGTAACCTGCCATGTGAACACCTGTATGTACCATGTACACCTGTATTTCTGTGTTGCTTGTTAAGCGACGATTTGCTTCGTCCTGATTTAAATGCTGTGTCAAATACGTCACAGTTAGAATACGTGCAAATACGTCACAATCAGAATGTATGCCTCTCAAAAGCCGCATTTAGAAATTTCTGAATTCTCTTCTTTGATGCTCATCCGTGCCAGCCAACATCGTTGCAGTCACTAAGAGCAGGGAATGCCGAGAGAGGTTACACGTAGCACAACTTTCTCATGAATCATTTAGAGGTCTGGTCAGAGTTATAGAATATCGTCTATTTTATACGGAAAAGAAGTAACCTTGAAAAAGACACAATGCATTTCTTCTAAGAATGGAATAGAAAACAAGTATTTTTGTCTGAGAGATTTCTAATGCTGTGACGTCACAATTAGAATACATACCTCTCAAAAAGACGCATTTGGAAAATTCTGAACGAATTCGATGCTCATCTGTACAGGTTAACATAGTAGAGCAATAATAGCAGAGAGAGGTTACGCGTGGCGCAACTTTATGACGAATAATTCATTTATTTATTTATCATCCACGTCGATCCTCTCACCCGTAGCGTTTTATCAATCGACGGGGAACAGTAAAAAAAGTGTTGCATTATATAAACATTCAATAAAAATATATGCATAATAAAAATACATTACTCCTAAAATAATTAGAAATACGTTACACTAGACAGGCATAGAAACATACAACGAGAAATGCAATGTTACTTCAAATGTCTACCAATTCGTGGCGAAAATAGAAATTTTTAATTTTCAGTTAATGAATTGCAAATCTGCTTTGCAATTTCAATTATATAGGGAATCACATAAATTCATTCATTTATTATTATTAAGATCTCTTTATATTTTTGTTCTATTTATTTCCATTTTTTCTTTAGTTAGATTCTTTATCATGAATCATTTAGAGGTCTAGTCAACATTCCTTGCAGACTTTATATGAACAGACGTGTCATGCTTTTCGAGCAATGGCATGTACAATATGTAGAACGCCCCTTACTGGGCGATTGAAAATTCTATATTTGCTGTCGGAGTTCAGTATCAAGAACTCTGGATAGTTGACTTTTCAGAATTTTAAATATCAGGGTGATCGGCTCAGTATTGTAATCAGTTATGGCGGTCCAGGTGGGCTTTGTGGTAGCAAGAAGGAGAACTTACCTTAATTGCAGGTAAGTTCGCTTTTGGTGACGACAGTTTTGGAAATCACGACCAAACAAATGTCCATTTTTTGTTTTCTATGTGCATAGGTTTTTATTTATTTTTGTATTTCGTATCGTTTTTCAGATAAAAACGCTAACTCCGGAAATTGCCACTAGATGGCGCTGTAAGTGGCCCCCTTGCATAACATATAGGTACTTCAATATAAGCTCGAGGCCACTTTTATGACTATAGTTGTCATCGTTCTGAAGTGGAGGGAGGCTCAGGACCTTAGTGGGCACCCTGTATACACGCGCATATTTAAACGGTTTTTGCATCACGCAATTTATAGATAGTATCCAACCTATAAAACATTGTCACGTTAAAATATCTACGCCTACAGCTTTATACAGAATAAGTGAGAGAAGAGACGCACCTAGCTAGCTGCCACCTGAGTTGGACGCGCGGATGATATTTCTCTGTCATCCCAATCATGTCGAAGAGATTCGGAAACAGAATGGAGATGAAGGAAACGACCAAGGTCACCTGAAAAGAAACACAAGACATTTATGTTATGATGTCCCGGGTTTTCCTGGATCTCCAAGGGAGAATCATGAACTCACTTCGTTCTGCCTGTACCAGGTCCCGTTTTCCTGTGCTTCGGGCTCCTGGGACCGAGTCACCACCAGCACCACGGCGTAAGCACTGGACGCCAACAGGATGAAGACGGCGAAGTTGGCGGCCACGCGGATGCTGATCAGCTTCCAGCTGCAGAAAGAAGATGAAAATATAAGTTACGCTAGAACTGCCGGCATTGTATATGTTACTGTTAATGTGTGTAATTCAGTTATTTCGAAGAATACCTAGTAGGGGAAAGTCAGGTAACATGGCGACCTTAAGCATTGGAGATTTTTCCTGACCTCAATTTTCGTTGCAGGAGAAATATTATTTCGGTAAAATCTTCTTCAACTCTTTATTTTGAAGTGATATTTTTTCAAATTTTTATTTTCAAATATGAAACCGTAAGATTTCATTTTGGAAAAAAAAGTAATTTTCTTCATCTTACCCAACTGTGCGGGTAAGATGACGAACGGTGTGGGGAAAGATGACGAACTGAGATAAAAATTTCATTCAACATTCATATGCTATAAAAAAACTATTTAAAACTGTTGAGCTAACATATTGATCATAACATATTGCACATATCAGAAAACAAACATAACTGGAATAAAGTAACAACACAAAACAAATGAAATTTTATCAATCAAAATTGGAGATTCAAACTTTAAGAAACGAAATCATTTACAAAAATCGCATCGCAATAGGCTTGTATTTTGTACCAGCAAGTACAGGTGGAACATAACCAGAGCTTGCACATAAAACATTGGAATACCAATGTCATTTTTCCTTGCTTACTGCAAATGATGCATTCTTCATTATCGGGGTCCTCTGGGTCCAGATTTTCATCAGCGTCAATGTAAGGAAATTCAAAGGAATTGAGTTTCAGACTTAGGACATTAGAAGTCGAGGTTTTGCTTAGTTACTTTCTTCTTTTGTGTAGAATTTTTTAGCAGGTTTGTTGTGTTTAGTCTTATTAACTTCGGCCTACTTCAACTGTCACAGTTTTCGTTTACCTTTTTTCCCTCCATCTCCTTTTCTAATGAGATGCTCATTTTTCATTGGAATGTCAGTGAGTTGAAGGAAGGGCAAGCGAGCACGACGAGCTCATAAATTAATGAAGAGGGGTTCGTCATCTTACCCTCCACCTAATTCGTCATCTTACCCGATTTAGCCTTTTTATTTCAAAAAAAATTAAGGATATCAGCTCATCAGAAAAATTAAAATAATACATCTTTTAAAACCTTTTGATTAGCTCTTTACGAATATCACTTACCAAGCAACAGCCAAAAGTTACGTAGGAACAACTCAAAAACACGTTACCCTTACTGTGAATCACACTAATAACGGTGTGGAATCTTTTGGTGTGACACGGGTAGTGGGTCGCTATAGATCTCTGATGATGCAGAATCGGGGCATCCATCTAGGGAAACTTTCGAGAAAATCTAATTCGTCATTTTACACTCTTTGTCGTCTTACTCAATTTTCCCCTACTTCATGAAATGACTGGTGAAGTCAGTTAAAGTATGTAATAAATTAATAGTCGCACATTTTAACTACAGAGGGTGTTCGCACATTTTTAAAACGATTTTGTTTCGCTGTAGGAAAAATTCGTTTGCTTAAAAAAATTCATTTTTACAACAATTACATTTTTGAAGCTATAATTTATCACTTGCAACATATTTTTTTTATTTACATGCAAAATGGCGCTTATAAAGAAGCGATGGCTGGAAGGCTACGTTTTTACTTTCTTTCCAAAGAGAGTTAATCTTATTCAGTTATTTAAAGACGCTGTGAAAGCCCTTGTTTTCTGATATCTAAAACCACAATAGGTAATATTGTTAATAAGAAAGGAAAAAATCGTCCAAGTTTGGTTTCAAGTGGAAAAACTGTTCCAAATACTATCCAAGGAAAAAACGCAGTTCTTCGAATATTACAAAGATAAGAGCTTTAATGTTAAAAGAAAATCCCTCCAATCCTCCAAAGCCAAAGATTTGTTGCAAAATAATTAATATGCTCAATATCAACTGTAAACAAATTTATTAATATTGATTTGAATCCCAAAAACGCAAAAAAATACAATTTTCACCGTCTTTCTTTGCGTCATATCGCTGAACGCAGAACACATCGCAGAATTCTTTATAAAAAGCATTTATCAGGACAAAAATGGAAAAAATGTCGTAAGAATAGATGAAGCTTGAATCTATTTAAATGAATGCAAGAAAAAAAATCAATTTATTATCAACAAAGAGGAGAAACAGAAATCTTAAAACATGGTTTAAAGATTCTAAAGGAAGTTTATGGAAATTATGATTGTTGATGATTTTTCACATAATGGTAAAATAAAAGTAAAGAGAGTGGATAAAAATGTTAAGATCAACTCCGCATACTATCAGGAGCATATTTTATCTACAATCTTCAAATATAAATAGCATCTCTTTACCCACAATGACATCAATCAGTAGAACTGCACTAAAACAAAACCAGCAGCCGCACATCACAATTCACTGTTAATTTCCTAGAAAAAAATAGAACAAGAAGTAGGTATTAAGTCTATAAACTTCACTAATATTCCTGGTAAATAGTTCTGTACCACCCATGAGTTTTTGAGATTTTGGACTCTTAAAAATCGCATAATCCAAACGTTGACCTACAACTCTTTCTAGACTTTGGAAAGCTGTTCCAGAAAAATGAGACAATATACCTCTTCCGATACCACAAAAATCATTATCGTCATGCCAGTTACGATGTAGAAAGATAGTTAAGAATACGAGCTATCAAACTGAACATTTCAAACACAAGAAAAAGGAAAATAGTTTTTAAAATATCGCAAAAATCGTTCTAAAAATGTGAATACTCTCTGTAGTTATTCTATAAATTAACTAACGGCAGACAGTTAAAGTGTAAAATAAACAATTTAACTGAATTATACAGCATATAAAATCTAAATTATACAAAGACATAATAAAATCATTTGTTGCAACAGAGATTATTACAATGATACTTAGAACTATATAGAACATTATTTCTAAAACAAATACATTTTTAATTATAGAAAAAGTTATAATAAATTATTTAATCAAATTATACAGCATGCAAAATGTTATTTACACAAAGACCAAAAATATTCGGCTACAGTAATTTCTGTATCTTAAGTTCAGAAAATTATCGTTCATAACAAAAATGTTGCGTGCAAATGAAAGCAATACTTTCCGTATTCTTAAACAAAGCATAAAATTTATTCTTATTTTTTATATAACACTTTATAGTTCGTTGAAAATGGTGTTCTATTTCTATCCATTGGTTCCAGAGGCGGCTTGATACCCGGGAAAATCGGACAACTGCCCATGGCGTCAAAGTGGGAGTGTGAAGAAATAAATGTTATAATAGATTAGAGAAATAAAATAATGGATTTTTAAAATTCGTTGGATATATTATTTTAGTTTCAATAAGACTACGATATAATCTTGAATATAGCTTTAGTTTCAAAATTCTCACCATAATAATATTAAGTAATAATTGTATTTGCAGATAAAATATGCTAATCTCTGAGTAAAAGTTTGTTTCACATTTAGCATAACATTAACAGACATTAGAGAATTTTTAAAAATACGTTGGTTGAGGCACCATATTGTTGACTTGCCCAATTGATACACTTAATTCGGTCCGCTTCTGATTGGTTTCCTCTCCACAGTCTTTTAAATTCGGGACTTTAGTTAAAATCACCCGGCATATCGAAATGTGATAGCTAATACTAACAGACAGGATGAAATAATGTAGATTATTTTACACTTTAAAGTGGGGTGGATTCTGTGAAGTAACTTGTTAACAAATGCGTTGTCACTCTATTCAAAGAAAATATTATACTCATTTATTTGCTTAACAGTGATTTATGCATAGAATGTTGTCATTTTATCCAAACAGAAAATTCTCGAGAAGGCTAGTGAATGAATACTCTTTTGGAGTAAATGCTGTGGAAATTTCTTGATATTATTGGGTCTTTGTTTTCCAAGCTGAAAAGTTAAGGATGTGATTCAAGACAAACGAAAATTCAGTTCGTTACACGATTCCTGTATAAACTTTTACATGTCAGATACAGTTGACATGTAAATGCGCATGTCATCTTTATCTATCTGCACATTGTTTAATTCTGTGCAAGGATTCTAGGTCCTTTGTCCTCCTATAAGATGCTCGAGGGATTACAAAATTAAATTACCACAGAACAATAGATATATTATTACTAGCTGTATGGCCCGGCGTTGCAGGAGCAATCTTGAATAATGGAATATTCCCGGGCTGAGAGAAGTGAGATCACGTGAGGCCTCTGGGTCAATATATTTTGATATGGCCCGCCTCCGTTTTTTCAACAAATATTGTCACTTGCTTCTCCCAACAAACTTTACGAAGATTCAACACTTTAATACAAAAAAGAAACCAAAAATGCAAAAAAAAAGGATTTTTCCGATGTTTATAGATCCACACAAAGAAGCTCTCTAAAAAAGAAATACCAACTTCCGTTACATAAATAAAAAATGCAAGTACACCGATGTGAACCGTTTGATTTTAAAAATGGTCTTCTGCAGACTCGACTGAAATTCCTTTTTCTGTGTTTTCGAACTCATGAATGTAGTTGCATTGTTTGGTGTAAAACCTGAAATTCTGCCATTCACAGTTATTTTGTAGTAAATCATCAAAGTTTCCGTATGATGTCAGAAGAGGACTATGCGCGGAGCAGGATCTTCAATTGACCCTCAAGAGGCCTAAAATTCATTTACATCACTATTTTCTTATAAATGTTTGTTTTTAAACATGAATATTACTTAAACAAATTTTACATTTTATTTTGTTTTACTAAAATTTACATTTATTTGCAAATAAACAAATTTTGAATTTAATTTGAGTTTAATTGATATCTCTTGTTTTATAAATGTTTTTTTCTGAATTTTTTATAAATCTGAATTTTACTTAAAAACCAGCAACTTTCCAAATTTAGATTTCTTTGCAAATAAAGACACTTTTACTTTTATTTGAGTTTCATTGATATTCCAGGCTTTATAGACATTTTACCTGAATTTTTTTTCTCTAAATCTGATTTTTACTTAAAAACGAATAACTTTTCAATTTATTTGGATTCTGTTAAATTTAAGTTTACTTGCAAATAAATTAATTTTGAATTTTATTTGTGTTTCCTTGATATTCTTGGGTTTATAATAATTTATATCCTAAAATTCTGAATTTTTTTATGTTTGATGTTAAAAGGGCACTTCTGCAAAATTTAAATTTGAATTTTTTCAAAAATTAAAAATTGTAATATTTTTTTTTTTTATTCCACGGGTTCATTTTCTATTGTGAAACACATTAGAGATATCTTCACCCTAATTTCGTTGTTGTTTACAGCCCATATGTTTTTTCTCCTACTGTAAAATTTTAAAAATGTCAGAAGTCCCCTTTTAAAATGAATCAATAGATGGCAGTACATGACTTCTGAAGAAACGACTCAAGAAAACGATTTTCTTCCGATGTTTATAAATTAAAACACGGAGGTTTGCTAAAAAAGAAAAAACATTTTATACAATTATACAAACCAGCTTTTGTTAAATAAATAAAAAATGTAAGAATTTCGGATGCCAAAGTTGTCAAAAACAAATATGCAAGAACTTTGGATGTCAAATTTGTCAATAGATAGCAGCACGGAGGAATCACAATCATTATGAAGTTTTTAATTAATATCTTTTAACTAATTGCAATTTCGGAATTTAAATGGTCAAAATGGATTCCTTGGATTATTTTCCATCTTTTGGTACTTACAGCTTGTTTCAGGATTCAGTGGTTCGTGAGAAGGTAGACGGGCATAGATAGATACATACATACGAAGAATTTTAATAGTATAGATATATATAATTTTAAAATAATAAATTATATATATTATTATATATCTAATTTTTATTATACTAGCAGAATACCCAGCGATGTCCGGTCATTTTAAGATCAAACTCTTGTCAGAGACAATAAAAATAAATTATAAATAAATTACCACAGAACAATATTTTATAACTAACATAAAGTTTATTTATACTTCTTTATAGAGAGAATATTTCTTAAATATTAATTAATTGATTCTTATAATAATAGTACACAAAGTTTCTTTCATTTCAGTATATATCATAAGTATACTGTATTACAAGAACTGGAAAGATTTGTTTACTGCATTACAAATCTTTCCTATACATTAACTCCATTTCTTAGACATCTTGTTATAGGGGCGAATTCTGATTGCAGTTTTGTTGTTGTCGTTGAACAATAGTGGAGTCATTTTTCGATAAAAATTTCAACAGTTCAAGTGACTCAATCATTAAATGAAATATGTTTCATCAAAATTACACCATACTCTCCAAATAAGCATTTCTACATTCATTATCGGCAATTATCATCCTAAAGGTAGATTAAAGCAGAGTTACCTCCACCATATTCAATATGTTGAAACATGTGAATCAAGTTTCATTTCGATCAGTTCCTTCGTTACATGTATTTATGTGACATTGCCCCGTCCTACCCTAAATGAATGGGTAAGGGCTTATATACTCGTGCAGAACGTTAAGACTGCCAATAAGGAACATGCACACCTAATTTCACTAAAGCTGGTGCCACGCTGACGTGTCAGTCGGTAGCTAAAAGCCACAAGAGCTGGCACGTATTTGTGACAGTCGGGAGAGAATATGCCAAGCAGCTGGCACACTCGCGTGACAGTCGTACTCCGGGTTAAACGACTTTGCCCCCTCTTCCATCATAGATGGGGTTAGCGTTTATTTACCATTGTAGTATTTTTAGTCGGCCAATGAGAAACATATGTGCATAATTACATCAAAATCATCCAAATCATATCCAACAGCATATCAATTTGTCCAATAGTTACATGTATTATTTTAGATTGTCCCACACTATCCTGAGTTACTGGGTTAGGGCGAATTTAATCCTGCAGTACTTTAAATCGGCCAATGAGGAGCATACTTACCAAATTTACTGTGTATTAGGGCATATTTACCCCTACAGTACTTCATGTCGGTCAGTGAGGAACATAGTACCAACTTTCATCAAAATAGATCCAACCGTATGTTGTCATGTCGATTCAATTGTCATGTTTCGATTGTCAAACGTCATGTCAATCGGCCCATTTGATACATTTAAACGACTTTGCCGCATCCTACCTGCAGCGATTGGGTTAGGGTTTATTTAACCTTACAGTATTTCTAATTTGTTCATGAGAAACATATATACCAAATTTCATCGAAACCGCTAAGCATGACCAGCTGCCTTTCTACTGCATGTATGTAGGCGACTTTGACCCACCCTACCCTGAGGGAATGTATTAGGGTTTATTTACCCCTCCTATACTTCAAGTGGGTTAATGAAGAGCATGCGTACCAAGTTTCATCAAAATCCCTTTAGTAGTTCGGAAGTGTTGCTGGAATAAACATATATACATGCGTTGAGTTTTATATATAGAGATAATTATGTATCTAATAGCTAATATATAATATAATTAATTATTTATATATTATCGTTTCTCACGTGACCTTGAATTGAATCAGTTGATAAGTATACTGCAATATACTCAAAATAAAATTTTTACTGCGAAGGTCTCTTTCGAACATAATCAGTTATAATTCCAGATAGTTCATGGCAAGTAAAATTGAAAATTTTTATGTAAACATTTTAAAAATGTACTATAATATCATGTGTTTTACTTACCTCTTCTCTTCTTTCTTTTTTTCTTTTTCTTCCAGAATAGCTTCCTAAATCGAAGTAAAAGTAAATTAGTTGGAAATGTTGTCGATACAATTAATGAATTAAAATCTTTTCGTTATATACAGAATTAATCAAAAAGTTTAAAGGCGATTCGAAATTCTAGTCCGAAACATCGTAGCATGATAATGTTTCAGCTTAATTCATCTGGCTTAATTACAACAGACGTTGCATTCTGCGCGTAACGATTTTCACTCAACGCAATTTACAGAAAGAGTACCAGACAAAAAAAATAAGATGTTAAAGGAAACTTATTTTTTGTGCTGTTAAAATTTCAAAAATAATTTTTTCAGTAAAGTCTATTAGATTTTGAAGCAAATTTTCTTTGATCTTCATATTATTTTAACAAATTTCCTCTTAATTGCAGCAGCGATAACGTGCCCACAAAAAATTTCATATCATCGGAACGAGCGTGTGCATAAATGCGGCCACGTGATACTCTTCGCATGTTCCCTGGGAAACAGCATAATTCACTTACGTTTGAAAGATACAGTCAAATCTCGTTATAACGAACACTGAGCAGACCGATCCAGAAGTTCGCTATAACCGAGGGTTCACTATATCCAATTTTTCAAATATTATTTACACGAGATTTCCTGTAATCTTTAAACACATTTCTGTGTTGAGAAAATTTAGTACACTAAATTGCAATTAGTAATAGGCTATATTAAATTAAAATAAATATTTGTTCTTAAAAAAATTAAACGGTGAAATGAATTGTTCTAACATTAAGGGCAAAGTCGGGTACGATGGCGACCTTAATCATTGGGATTTTTCCTGACCTCAATATTCGTTTCAGGAGAATTATTGTTTCGGGAAAATCTTCTTCAACTCTTTATTTTAAAGTGATATTTTTGTAATTTTAATTTTCAAATTTGAGACTCCAAAGTTTCATTTTAGCAAAAAAAGTAATTTTCTTCATCTTACTCGACTGTGCAGATAAGATGACGACCGGTGTTGGATAAGATGACGAACTGAGATAAAAATTAAATTCAACATCCATTTGCTATCAAAAAACTATTTAAGACTGTTGAGATCACATCTTGATCATAACAGAAAACAAACATAAGTGGACTAAAGTAACAGCACAAAACAAATGAAACATTATCAATCGAAATTTGAGATTCAAACCTTAAGAAATGATATCAATTACAAAAATCGCATCGCCATGTGCTTGGATTTTATACTATCAAGTACAGGTGGAATGAGGCCAGAGCTTGCACATGAAACATTGGAATCCCAATGCCGTTTTTCCTTGCTCACTGCAAATGATGCATTCTTCATTATCGAGGTTCTCTGGATCCAGATTGTCATCAGCGTCAACGTAAGGAAATTCAAAGGAATTAATTGAGTTTCAGACTTAGGACATTAGAAGTCAAGGTTTCGCTTAGCTACTTTCTTCTTTTTTGTAGAATTTCTAGCAGGTTTGTTGCGTTTAGTCTTATTAACTTCTGCCTTCTTCAACTGGTACAGTCTTCGTTTATCTTCTTTTTCCTCTATCTCCTTTTTCAATGAGATGCTCATTTTTCATCGGAGTGCCAATGAGTTGCAGGAAGGGCAAGTGGCAGTCAGGTAGCACGACGAGCTCATAAACTAACGCAGAGGGGTTCGTCATGTTACCCTCCATCTAATTCGTCAGCTTATACGATTTCGCCTTTTTATTTCAAAGAAATAAGGATATCAGCTCATCAAAAAAATTAAAATAATGCATCATTGAAAACCTTTTGGTTAGCTCTTTGCGAATATCACATGTATAAATCAAAAATATTTACTCTGTGCACGCTATCCCTTACAAAGCAAAAAGTTATGTAGGAACAACTCAAAAACACGTTACCGCGTACTGTGAATCACCGTAATAACGGTTTGGAATCTTTTGCTGTGACACGGGTAGCTGGTCGCTACAGGTCTCTGATGATGCAGAATCGGGGCATTCATCTAGGGAAATTTTCGAGAAAAATCCAATTCGTCATCTCACATTCTTCGTCGTCTTACCCGACTTTCCCCTACTATTTCTCTAAAATATAAAAATAATTAGTGATTTTCTGTTAAAAAGCTCAAACTACTCTTGAAAAGTGGAAATTTTCGTTCACTCTATGCGAATTCCTTGCTTTGGAAGATCGTTATAGGCATCTATAAACACATTAGCGGCATAGGTGTTCGGTTTGGGACCATGTAAAAAACTCGTTATATATATAATCGAAGTATCCTTATATTCCAGGTTCGTCATACGGGTGTTTGGCTGTATTTCAAAAGTTCAGGAAGTTTTTGAATCTACTAGTGTTTGAAAGAATCAGTATTCTCGAACTCACCTTGAATCCCATGACTAGTGAAGCTACTTTATTGTAGGCTGTTTCAGGATTGCCGATCATGTAGTCCCAGCCCGTGAACAGTTTCCAGGCGAACGTGCATTCGTCGTCCTTTTCGGAGAGCTTGCTCATTCGTGAGTTCTCGGCCATTCTGAAAAACCGCAGAACTTTAATATAGCACAATTTACGGATCATACAGTCCAAGACAAATGTTTTAACACTTCAATGCAAGAGTTTTTAAATTTCAAAATAAAAAAAATTGCTTCTGGCATGGGAAGTTCACATATAACGACAGAAAAATATATAAAAAAATCAAAATTGAATTTAATGAAAGTATCATATCACTATTTTTTTTTTATAAAACATTAAAAAAAGTGTTTTAAAAGTAATATCAAATGGTAAATACCTGAGAAGCAATTGATGAAACCATCAAAGATGCAAGACTCCTTTTAAACTCTAAAAACTGCGTAAATATGTCAACAGGTGTATCAGGAATTGCATAACTGACTACTACTACTAATACCCTCAATAGGACCTGTGCTCTCCATGGAAAATGGAACGAATGATTATTACCCGGTCTCTTATGATATTTCTAATCTGATACAGCGTGTACGAGTGGACAAAAAATTTTCTATTCATTATTAACATGAAAAATAAATTATGTATCAAATTTGATACAGTATTTGGTGATTGTGATGCTATTACGTGGACTTTTTATTATGGTCTTTAAAAATGGACATACACGCACTAATACTTTATCTCCACGGCGCCCTCTTGTTCAAATATATGCGCCATATTTACAATAATCCATTGACGCAGCGAGGGCATAATATTATTTTTTCGCCCCCTCATCACATCATCCAACCCCCTTTCTCCGTAGTCTGGTCAGCATCCAGTGGCGAAGCGAGGGTAAGTGCAACCAGAACATACTGCGATTTTTTTCACTCCTCAGTGCTGTAGCAAGGGTGATAGGGCATGGTGATATTATTACATGTCCATCTTCATATTTGACTTTAAAAACGGACATAAACGCACTAATCTCCACGGCGCCCTCTAAAAGTGGCGCTCGGGGTATCTATACTCCCGTCCCTGTTGCTACGCCATTGCACCAATCATACGAGAGCCGTTCCGAAAGTAAGTTTTGCCATGATTTTTCACAAGAAAGCTTTATTACAAGCAGAAGCATACAATGGCATAACAAAATACAAACTTTTGGTTATTTTTCCATATATTCGTCACCGATATTGATGCATTTGTCTTACCGTGAAACCAATTTCGAGGAACCATCCGGGTAAATCTGCAACCCCAATGGATGAACCGCCACTGCTAATACCTTACCTTCTGAGTATGGCGAAAAAACTGAAGATGTAAACGGCGATGGAGGTGAGAAAATATGCTAGAGGAACTCTGTAGCCTTCTTCAGTTTTCTCCTGATTGCTGTAGTAGCCATAGAAGATGGGGGAGTACTTCAAATAACCCTGGGGAAGAAAGAGGAACAAATCTTTGTCTGATTCATGTGGCACGCAAAATGAAACAAACGTAGAGAAACTTCCACCAAAAAATATTTGGCAAAAAAAAATATTTAACAGTGTGATATCTTAAAGCATTGAGAATATTAAACTTCTGTGTCTTATTATTAAGCTAAATCTGGTAGCATTATAATATTCTATTAGTGACGAATAATTCTACAGAAGTCATGTTTCGGTGTCTGTTTCGATATTGTGAAAAGCATTATTCCAATAGTTTAAGTCATGGCAAGGTGAATCACCAGACTTAGTAATTTAAAGATTATTAATTCTGTATCGTTTACTTCTGATGTAAGAAGGAGGTTCGCATGAGGTATAGAACTCACAGTCGCAATGTGTATCCTCAGACACACTAATTCGATGATTATGGTGTCTGCATCTATCTACCTCTGCTGTGTGCGGGTTCATATGAGGCAAAGAACTCACAAGGAGAGGTGAATCCCCAGATTTGAAGTTCAGGGATTATGAACTCTGTACCTGTAGACCTCCTCTTTATGAAGGGAGTTAACATTACGTTCATAACATGTTAACGCCTTCTGTTCCCGCGCCTCGATTCCTTATGACTCTTTAGAAACTGTTTGAATGGATAGGAAGTGGGAGCTTACTGAGACCACCAAGCAACTACACTGAAAATAAAGGAATGGTAACATGAGGAATACAATGCAAGGTCAAGAACTTTTTGGTATACTATATGAGAAGGATGACAAACAATCCTTCACAATTTGGGAAACTGCTACAGAGTAAGAATGTGGTAAAATAGCTTAAGTATGAAAATGAAAATTGCAAGTGATAAAACATATGAAAATGTTATACAAGAAGAAAAAAACGGCATTCAAAATACTGGTTTAGTTTAGTTATATTAACTTTCCTCCTTGAAGCAACACGATTTTAGGAGGGGAATCATAACTTTTGAACAGCGGTCAGATGACGAGGACGACACCTGACCTAGCACCCCCTCTCCAAACTTCCGCACCACACCAGCGGGAGGAAGTTTCGAGGTCCTCTGGATCATCAGCGTCAACATAAGGAAATTGAAAGGAATTAATTGAGTCTTCAGACTTAGGACATTAGAAGTCGAGGTTTCGCTTAGCTACTTTCTTCTTTTTTGTAGAATTTTTTGCAGGTTTGTTGTGTTTAGTCTTATTAACTTCAGCTTACTTCAACTGTCGCAATTTTCGTTTATCTTTTTCCCTCTATCTCCTTTTCTAATGAGATGCTGGTTTTTCATAGGAGTGCCAGTGAGTTGATGGAAGGGCAAGTGGCAGTCAGGTAGCACGACGAGCTCATAAACTAACGCAGAGGTGTTCGTCATGTTACCCTCCACCTAATTCGTCATCTTACTCGATTACGCCCTTTCATTTCAAAAAACATTCAAGGATATCAGCTCATCAGAAAAATTAAAATAATGCATCATTGAAAACCTTTCGATTAGCTCTTTGCGAATATCACATGCATAAATCAAAAATAGTTACTGTGTGCACGCTATCCCTTACCAAGCAACAGCCAAAAATTACGTAGGAACAATTCAAAAACACGTTACCACTTACTCTGAATCACACTAATAACGTTTTGGATTCTTTTGGCGAGACACAGGTAGCTGGTCGCTATAGGTTTCTGATGATGCAGAATCGGGGCCTTCACCTAGGAAAACTTTCGAGAATAATCTAATTCGTCATCTTACACTCTTCGTTGTCTTAACCGACTTTCCCCTATATGTGTAAATATGACGCTAATTTGTTTAATATCACAGTATAATGAAGAAAATCGAGCCTGAGTTCTAGAAAAGGAACTAATCCCTTTGATGCATTCAGTTTAAAATTTGATACAGATTTAAAACTCTGGTGTAAAAATCTGTCCCTGTATTCTTTTAAAGTTTTACACACGTTGGATAAGCTGAGGGGGCATGGGAAATGATAAATAATAATAAAAATCCTGTGTTCTTCTAGTTCGCGGATTTTTTAATTATTGTATTCTTCGTACAACTATTCAGGCAGACACCCACATAATTCCAAAATAACTTTTGTTGACTTCTGAAGGTGTAAACGTCGTAATTCATCAAAATTCCGATGTCGAATTTCTGATTATTACGATACTTACTTTTAGTAAACCTCGTATATGAGGAAGTGCAAAAACATGTGCCGCCTATTAAGTAATGCTTATTCAACAAGGCGATCGAGTAAATTCATGCCCACATGATGCCAAATGTGCGACACAGATTTCGATTTGGAATCTACTGCACATTTGTCAGGAACAAGAAGAATATGCTAATATGGCATAGAGAAAAAAGCAGTTAGTAATCATTGAATTGACGCCATTACAGTGCAGTTTCAGGAAGCAACTAGCAGAAACTTTATCAATCAATCAGTAGTAGTTTTACATATCGGTTTATTGCCCTAAAATTAAAAAATGGCATACAGTACAAATAAACAAAAATATGAAGCCTAAAAACCGTAAGAAAGACAAGAGAGAGATAGAGATAGAAAGAAAAGATAAAAGTACTAATCTTTTGGGAGAAACTTCCACAAACCTCGAAATCCCAAATATTCTTGAGATTGAGCGCGCTCTCTTTCTCCTCGCTTTTAATTTCTTTTCGCATTCCGGTCATATCTTCGGCTCCACGGAGAACCTGAAACAGGTAAGCAAAACAGAAAATTTAGCAACAGAAATGTTAAATGAAATTAAAAAGTGAGAACGGAATAAAAGATTAAATAATTAGCTTCAACGCATGAAAAATGATTTTCTGCAAAACAAAGAAGAGAGAAATGAAATTTGCAGTTACCTCCGGCACCATGAGAAAGCAGCAAACAAAAGCAGATATAAAACAGTTGATCCAAAAAACCCATCGAAGGAAGGTGAAATAGGAGGCGACAACCGATCCAAAATGACCTGTCGGAAACACATATTGATCGTTAACCTACACAGAAATTAAAAATCTTATAAATCCATTATTTACTATAGTCAAATTAAACTCATATATATAGTAAACAGAAAGTCATGGGCGGCTGCAGAAGGAGTTCCATAAAATGAAACAACTTCCGTCTAAAATGTAAAATTTTATAGGGTAGAATATCGAATATTGTATAAAACTAAATTCTTTTTGTAAATATATCAGTTACTTTGCCGTGTTTGGAAAATTCAAATCACTTACTCTGGCTTAGATGTACAATCCCAGAGGTGACGGCTTGGTTCGGCTGGTGTCCGTTGGCAAATTATTCTCGCCAATCAAGTTATGGCAGGGATTATACAGGCGCCATGCAAGGGTGCAGAAGTTTTTGAAAAGTATAGCAGTTAAAAACAGAGCGAGTAAGCGCGTGATTGCATATGAAGAAGAAAATAGTAAAAGTGGGCTTCTTTGCTTGCAATAGAGTAAATATTCACTCTGCATCTATGCCATCGTCGTTTTTGGAATTTATCGTTTTAGTAAAGTAAAACAATATCTCTTTTCTAGCGCAATTGCAATATATTTGCAAAATTTTAAATATTATAAGGAGATTTTAGGTCGTAAGGGCTTCGGATATCATGGTTACTAAATTAATTTATATTTTATTTTTCATACTGCTGCTACTCCATACATTTAAAATGCAATCATTCGTATATTTACTATTTACAGGAATATTCTGCGGTTACCTATCTTGGCGGTGCAACGCTTCATCTCCTTAAAAAGCAATATGCAAGCTTCAGTAATCATATCGCACAAAATCTGCCATGTTGAACAGTTCTCATACCATTCGACTCGGCAAGGCTGACGAATAAAGAATCGAAATTTTGGTAAGTTACGAAATCAAACAGAGCATCATGAATACATCGACAGTAGAATCATTAACATAATTATTGTGCCGTTTTTATGAATCATTGTATAGAAGGGATGAAAGATTTTCACCTACGTTTCTGCAAATTAAATTTCACTGGTATTAAAATTGAATATTGTATTAACTAGGTTGCTGTATTTTATCAATCGAGAAATGAAATCTCACTTAAACGTGAGATATTTTGAAAGTAAATGACAAAAGAGCATACTCTCTATTCTTTTGATGCGCATTTCCCACGGTGTCAACATCACCATGAAATTGGCAACTTCTCTTTTGAATCGGTTCCAGCCCTGAAAAAAAATATCGTCGGCATGATTTTTTGTAAAGAAGATATGATATTCATTAAAAGAGTAATTTCCGAATAAGTTCAAAATTGGTAGCAGTGAATTTTAAATGTTTGTTCATCCATAAGATATTTAATGCAGAGCGTTAAAAAAAGACTTTTAATGAAATAATTCAAATGTTTGATTAATCTCGTATATGTCTTCCAGTCTGTATAATTTTATGATTTCTTTTAACGACATTTGTTAATGTATTACATTTGATTCAATCTAATAATAACGAGTTCCATATTATATGATAAAATTAATCAACTAATTATCGCATAAAGGATATATTTATAAAAATTTGTGTATTTTAAAACAAAATGAGAATAAGTTAAGGAAACTGATTTTATGTGTAAATTAAAGAACAATAAATTAAAAAAAGGAAATAAAAATGTTCAATTATGTTCATTTCACTCTTCATTGTCTTACATGTTTCATGAACTTGAACAAATATATAATTCGATCCAACAAAATTTAAAATAAAAACGCTCTTCTTCAACTAGTAAAGCCCAATAGCATATAGCTTTTGCATGTTTTCAAAATAAGAGCAAGATTTTGTAAATAAAATATGTAATCATACTATTTATTATTCAAGAATGATTTTAAAACATTATTTTATTCCATTGAAGAATTTTATTTGAGTAATATAGACTTTTGAGGTTTTTCATATTTTATTTGATGATATAGATTTCTTTTAAAATAATTTAACTGCATAAATATTCTAATTTTAAACAATAATCTTGTTTATTTGATTCATGCATCCATCCGTGAAAAAAATATCGATGGCATGATATTTTATAAGGAAGATATGATGTTCATTAAAAGAGTAATTTCCGAATAAGTTCAAAATTGGTAACAGTGAGTTTTAAATGTTTATTCATCCATACTAGGGGTTCCCAACCTTTCTTCTCTCGCGTACCCCTTGATTATTCTTTTTGTTTTGGCGTACCCCTACTATCATATTCAACCCCTCAACTATCCGTCTATGCACATAAGTTTTTATTAATGATATTAATTTTAGCTTAAGATTCAAATGACTCGAAATAAGAACAATTGCAGAAATTATTTTTGATTTTACATTTTATTCCATTTTTACAATAGTATTAGTTCAACGCCAAAGCAAATGAAACCTAAATTGTAATAATTTCGTCTTAACTCTAAGGATAGCTAAAAATTGCACTTCGTGATAATCAACTATTCAAGTATAGTTATTAAATAACAAGTATTCACTTTTAGAAACAAAAATTCTCTAACTTTTTTAATCCCTTATGTTTTCTTGTTTCCACCATTAACAACTTTGATTTCGCGTACCCCCCAAATGGTCCTTCGCGTACCCCCAGGGGTACGCCTACTAAAGGTTCGGTAACTCTGATCCATACGATAAACTTTGACCTTATTTAATGCAGAGCATTAAAACAGGCGTATGCGTAGCGTAATTTCTTTTAATGAATTCTTTGTTTCTGAAATTCACAGAAACAATTGTAATAAGAAACATCATTTCTTATAACCTAGCATATTTCAATTTGTTTTAAATTTTATGTATTTATGCGTAGCTTGCTTTGTCAATAACACGAGGAGTGATATTTAGATTTTAGACATTTATTTTGTCCTTTGATTTGCATTTTTGGAGTTTATTATGTTACTATTTTGAATGTTGTTTGATACAGTACCTATGCAATGTTTGAAATTTTGTTTATATATTTTTAGACATTTATTTCAACTTATGTTTTGTATTTTTGCTGTTTATTCTGTTGCCATTTTGAGTATTGTTTAATACAGCACTCATGCAATGCTTGTTATTTCGTTATACATTTTTGGACATTTATTTTTTATTTTGTTTTGTATTTTTGTAATTTATTACGTTGCCACTTTGAATATTATTTGATAGAATTTTCATAAAATGTTTGTAATCTTGTTCCAATCAAGTCCAATTCCCCACAGTCCCAATTGCCCTCTGGATAGGCAGAATCGCCGTGAGAAAATAAATAAAAAATCACAGATTTACTTTAATTATTTAGAATTGCAGTTTATTAGTGTTATAAACAAAGCACAGGCGGTCGTGTCTGACAGGTGTGTAAAGGCGACTGTACTTACCCTGCTCCAGAGGAGCGTGTACTTGGCAAAAACATCCTTTGATCGTTTACTTTGAGCCAATTCGCCCTCGTGTTTGCGGACGTAAGCCTTGGCTTTTCTGAAAAAAGAGGAAATAAATGCGTTAACACTTTCAGAGCCAAGTTTTGGTTGTTGATATGAGTTCTCAGGCCACGCGATACGAATCTTGTTTTCAAGATCGCTGCGACCGATGTTGACTAAACGGAAGGGCTTTTTTTATGTCACTTGTGATCGACAAGGCACTTAACGTACTGGCAAGGGCTCCGAAAGATCCAAAGCAAACAACTATGATGTAAATAAATGGCAATAGCATAATAAATCAGTTGGACAATAACAGTTACCGGATATCAGGTTGATTTTGGAGCTATTAATGCAGATGGCTTTTAGTCCCCATAAATTTTCATTTGATGATGAAATATAATACAGAAATCAGTCAAATTTCTCTCCATAAATATTTTTGCATGAATTTAATTAATGATAACACAATCAAAAGACTGAAAATTAGAATTGTTACAATTTCGAAATAAATTCAGTTGGAAAAATCTTACAAATAATTTTTAGGTATATCTACAGAAGAATTCACCAAGAGTTTTTAACAGATTTTCGATTATTTAAATAGCATTTTTGATACAATTAAAAAGAATCAAACCGCACTAAGGCTGATTACTATAGAATAGATGTATATTTCTGACAGTTTTCGATTTTACCCCAGAACTCTTTCCATCATTTTCGATGTTCTCATGTTCTTTCGATGAGAACTTCATTTCTCGCCAAGCAGTGATTTTTTTTAGATTTTTCTCGACGTGTGCACTCAGAATATTTCTTGTCAGAAACTGTCCCGTTAGGAAAACACCCCGGACACAACTTCCATTTTGATGGCATTGGAGCTGATTGTTCCGTGCACGAAAGTTCGTGTACGGGCGAAATGTTCTTCCATCCAACTTCTCAGCATTTGGAAGCCGATACATATCTTCTTACGTTGTAATTGTGAATGGTAATGCTTAAAATACCATTGTTCAACCTTTTCCGGCACATTGGTCGCAAAAGAGTACACCAACTTTAAAATTTCCTAAAAAAATCGTTTCCAATTTGAAACCCGGAAAATTGCAGGAAAAGGCAGCTGATAGTTCTCCTTTTAGAATGTAGATGGCAGCCCAATGAAATTTTGCTTTCATTTTGGAAAAATTATAGATTTACAATGCCCAAATTTCTTAACTCAGAGATTGGAATTTTTGTTGAGTTCTCGACCTTTACAATTTTAGCAAATTTACTCGCCAATTTTTCTCCAATATTTTTGAAGTTTTAATTTATTAATTATTAAGATTTAACATTAATTTTTGAGCGTATAAAGATGGCTGTATCCAAAGGGGTCCTCATATGAGGGAGTGTCTCCAAAGAGGGACAACGATATACTCCTCAGAATGAGGTGTGTTTTTTTTTGTAAATTCTATGTCTAAACAATAAACTAAGCCCATTCATGATGTTTTTTCATCATATTTTAAAAAATTTAATGCCTTGTGCCGGAAAGGGTTAATGCTCGTAAAGAGGTATCCTGTTTACCAGGGCTTCTTTAATTGTGGACTAATCCTGTTGCGGTCGCGAAGATTTTCACGATGCCTTTTTCATTCAAATCCATCAGCATTTGTAAATAAAAACAGTTCAGGAAACCATCTTGGCCTGAAATATTAGATTAATGTTTGCTAAATAATTATATCATTTTTTATTTTTAATTTACTAATGCCCCAACTTCTTATTTATTTACCAAATTTGGGTCGCGGCTAAGTTTTTCGAATGAATATGGGTTCACTGAATTTTTTCGCGTCTGTTAATAGGACGCGAGGGAAAATGTTTAAGAAGCCTTACTGTATTCTAAGAACAAACACTGATATCATGCCTTTCTGCCTCAGCTAAAAAAAATAGTTCTTGGCAATTTGCCAGTTGAGGATTTCGGGCCGATGCCACAGTATGAATATTTTTCCCTTCTACTCATATATTTCTAATCATAATAAGAGAGAAGGGGAACTCACCTGAGTATCTTGTACTTCTTCTTCATGCGCCAGGGCTGCAGCTTGATGGTCTCGATGATCTGCTTGTTGAGGCGCATGTTCTCCTTCACCTCCTCGGGCGTCTCCTCCTCCTCGATGGATATGGCAGTGTCACTGGAATGAAGGAGAGTCACCAAATGCATATAGTGGTAAAATGTCGACTATTTTCGAAAAACGAATACGAACCGTTTGTTGGAAATAAGATTTGACTATTTAAAAAAATATTGTAAATAACGGCTTGATTTTAGCGGTCTGCGTTTCTGCTATTTTCGATAGACGTAAGCTAAACTTTCTTTGAAAATGACTAACATTTGATAAATACGTCATCTGTGGACTCTCAACGATTCTTAAAACGAATTCTGGACACTGTTTCTTTTTACGATGATTCGTTTCAATATTTGGTTTTCATAAGTTTCTGAACTCCTTTCTCACTGAAAGAGAAATTGGGCCACGGTAGATTATTCGTAAGGTCTCGTATTCGGTACCGGAAGGTTCCAGTTTCAAAATACGATTCCACAGAAAAACCGCCGTGTTTGTGGGTCTGGTGTACGTTAAATTTCACTTGGGTCAATCGTCCTCCCTCTGGTGTGGTATCGAAGTTTCCAGAGGGAGGTTCCGGCTGAGGTGTCGTCCTCGAATTCTCACCACAGTTCAAAATTACGCGTTCCGTCCCACAATAGTCGCCGTGTTGCTTCGAAACGGACTTTAATGTACAGCTAAGCTAAACGCTGAAAGGGAAAAAATTAACTAATTCGCAATTTTTTTAAAAAATTCTATTCTTCATGTAGTATATTATGAAAGTATATTATAAAATATATTATTTGCCTGAAAGTTCAAGGCAGAAATCTCTGACTAATAAAAAGAGCTTATATCGGGAAGTCAAGAAAGATTACTGTCGAATCTTTTCTTCTCACGAAATAAACCAGCGAGAGTGTTCTCTTCCAAACTGTCTCCACAATACGACCCGTCTTGCGTTTCGCGTCATATCATAGTGGAGAGATTCTAGGATGCAGTTTGGACCTATTCCCGTTCACGAAGTCGAAGATCACCGCGGCTCTGTGCAAAAGACTGTTTAGTTAAATAATCAGCTTTTATATGCCATTAAAAGGACTTCAATTTCAAGCAAAACACTGAATAAATAAATGTCTAAGAAATTATCGGAAATCGTATAAACTTACATTGAAACTGTTTTATTGATAGAATCTATAGGCAGATAAGCCACAAAAGTATCTGAAGCAACACCACCCGTACTATAAAACCGGAACTTCATCATAAACTATAAATCGTTCGAACATAAAACATATCATCTCGCGACGTTGGGCTGTAAGTTATCCTCCGAAAATATGGAAGACAGCTTCATTAGCTAATTATGTTGACGTGACCGACGGCATAAAATGGATTTATTACTTTTATATGTTAAGTAATAAATGTGCGAGATGTGTCTTTATTAGAGACAAAGTGCAATAAGTATATTACTTCCAAAATAATGTTCCTGAAACTCCCATCTCGTTTCTTTGTCAACTGCAAACATCGTTGCGTAAAAGAATCTTTAATAATGCAAGAGTCCAAAAAAAGAAAATCTGACAAATTATTTTGTATTAACCACCTTCGATGACTTGCTTATTCACAGTGAAGATTCGCTGCACTTAATTTCAATGAAATTTCTAAACATAACTTGATATTCACATCATCGCGATAAAATATTTTTGAATTTTAAATAGGTACAGACATAAAGCAGTGCTACTTTATCAATTTTACTCCTGTTCTGTTCACTGTGTAAATGAACTTCCAAATGTAGACGAGTCGCATGAGATGTTACTCTTCATATCATTTAACATTCAATTGTCCGCTGTCTTATGCGATGATGGAACTTCATTTTCTTATTCCTCATGCAAAATGCGCAGCTGATTCTAACATTAAAATCATGCAGTGCATTTTACTTATATTATATCCGTACCTCCCACAGCTTTCTAGCTGTATTGAAACATGATAATAAAAAAATTAAATAGCAAATATAATCAGTCAGCATTCCAGATACATAACTTAATATCCTTGAAGACTCTGTTTTTATATTCCACAAAAAAATTTGATAAAATAAAATAAAAGTAAAACAAAACTGAATTTTGACATTGCCGAAGAATATGAAAAAAATAAACAGAATCTTCATTCCTTAGCTAACGGGAAAAAAACATTTAATTGAGAATTTATAGAATTGATACAAACGGTTTCAATTCCACTTATTAGGTTCTCAGTGAAACTGCAACTTCATTGCAACAGTAAAAAGCATTGTTGCAATTTACGTTTAAAAGCATTTTTAAAAGTCAAAATCAAAGGAAAAATTTTACGAAAACTAAACTGGCATCGTATTGAAAAGATAATTTGATTTCTAAGATAATACAAAATCATTTTTGTGCTGTTATATATCCGGAGTTCCCGAAAAACACCAAACTTTTTGCTAATTTATTAAAATTTTAATTAATATTTCAGAAAAATCATTCTAAAGTGCACATTTCAGCATCCAAAGCATGTTTGCATCAAATTTGGTTGATCTATGTTCAACGGTCTGCCCTGTAGAGTGCTAAACGTACATTTCTCTGTTACTAGTTTATGTTCAACGAAAGATAAACTAGATTTAAGTCTTAAAAACTTTAGCTTACTCCTCTTCACAGTTTTCATTCCATATGGTCACTTCATAGTTCCCATAATATATAGAATATGGTTACTTTAATTTAACCAATATGGATGAATCAGCACAAAGGAGAAATAATAAAAAAAATATATATAGTGTTATTTATATTTCTCTATCTCCTCCTGCCTTTGAAGACACTTTTTTACTAACTAACTCTTTTGTTGCTTCCAATTTTTAAAAAATTTGTATTTGTTTGGATATTGTATAAAAGTTCTCCTCTCCAGCTAGCGTAATCTGTTGAGAGCTTGCGTTCTAGAGCGTCCTGGTTTTAAGTTTAGAAAATCAAGTAACTGCATCTTAATCCCCTCATCGGTTACACAGCTGTATTAGGAAGTTTTACAAATGCAAGGCCTTTAAGGCCCCTTTGGGTCTGAAGACCACAATTTAAATATCTGTGTGCCAAATAACTAGTGGGAAGAAATTTTTAAAGTTCTGCACATGAGGTTTTTTCTGCATATCAAAGCGAACCTCTGACTGCACGAAAACTGCACAGGCATCCTTAAATTTATTATAATGCATGCTTGACTCCCTCATGGGGATTATGCAGCCGGTTCTTATGAAACCAGGAATTCCTTGAACTAGGCACAAGAAAAAAAGACTACACCAGTGCTGTCCGCATTTGATAAGAGTTGAGGACATGAGATCCTAAATGAAAGCAGTATGCCCCTCGAAAGCTGTCTTATTAAGATAAAACAGTCGAAATTTGATGGCTATCCGATGGGCGTATTCCTCTTAGCTGTCACTGTCACCGCAAGTGTGGCTTCAACAGGACATAGATGGATGAATGTCCTCTTTATACCCTTATTGTTGCTGATACAATACTTCCGCTAGATGGCATCCCGGACGCAGAACGCCTCATAAATAAAATGGTCCTGTTTGGGGAAGAAAAAATTCCTTGTCTCTGCTTCCTTTTAATATTTAATAGAAATGCATCATGTTAGTCAGTATATCAATTGCCGTCGCAATTTGACCTTTACTTCCAAATGCAAATAGATCAGGATTTCGATGATGGATGCTTATTTGAAAGTTTGAAAACTTTCATTTTGCTTGATGGTCTGACAAATAATTATGATGCATTACAGCGTTACAGAGTAAAAAAAAACAAGCTTATCGTTTTGACTTATTTTGGTTGTAGAACAGGTGTTATGAACTGAAAGAAGTTGTAACTGCTGCTACATTAATGTATTGTGTTGAATCATCGTCCATTACTCATTAGTAAAGCATTTTTTTTTCTCCCTTATATCAAGGCTATTAGATTCATCTCGGTAAGTATAAGATTATTTTATTTAAATTTCACATTATAAGAATGGAGATAAACTATGATTTGCATTAAAATTCGGGTAATTTTGATTTATTGTATAGGCTTGTAACAAAACAACACAACAAGTAAGCTGGTCTAATAATAAAAGACGAACGATGTGCAATGGATGTGTGCGCGTGTGTGTGTGCATGCATATGTTAATTTATTTATTTTATTTTATTTATTTAAGAAAAGCACTAGAGGTAAACTCCATTTTATAGAGTGCTAAAAACATGCAAAAGAACAAAAACTATAATAGTTATGAAATGGCTAGAAAACAAATAGTTGAGCACGAGAATACACAAAATCCATAAAACTTTTACCAACATATATAATTAAAAACGAAAACACATAATCACAAAACAATAAAACACACTAATGATTCTAAAAGTCTTATTTTTTAAAAAAATTAAAAAGACCATTTCAAAAAAAAGGGTTAAAAAAATCAAAATAGGCAACCACCGAGTCTTCTGAAAAAACACACCAGAGTTAAAAGTTTAAAGACGTAAATACACACTTAAGATAAAATAAATTGCAATACTTAAGATAAGAATAAATTCAATCACGCCCAAAACAGGTCAAAAATACAAAAAAAACATAAAAAACTGGCCGATCACATAAGACATAGAAAATCAAAAGCATAAGAATCAAAATGCTGTAAAAGGCAAAATAAAACACATCATGCATTTAAAAATAAACATTTCGATTTAAAAGCATCAAGAGACATATTAAAATGTCAAGTTCATCAGAGAACTTGTTAAAATTTTATAAACCTATATAATGAGAACCTGCTAATATAATTAAATTTTGAATATAAATTTGAAGGAACTCAGGTTCATAAATCTAGTGAAGCACAGCGAAATCTATCGAGCTCATTATATCATTACAATCAATTGAACTATTAATAACTTTGTAAAGAAAAGAACGCAAGAAACATATCGTCTAGAACATAAACTAGGCATATTATGTACGTAGGAGTGAAAGATACATCCTGTAAGTAAAATCCATTTTCTTGTAAGTAGAATCTCAAGAAGTTGTTCTGAATCTCTCAATAATTTCAATTTTGTTTCAGTAATTGGGATCGCAATAATACTGCAGTATACCATATTGGATCGGACGCAGGCGCAATTCAATCCTAATGCACTATAGGACAGATTATTGGACCTAGAACTAACAATTTAGCACAAACATACTGGAGGATGACGTTTTGCATCTTGGAGCGATTGTTCTCAATTTTTAATTAGGATTTTGGTTAATTAAAAAAAATTAAACTAAATTTTAGCACGTTTTTCCGCGATAATTTCGGAACATATTACCTATTATGACACGAAAGTTTTCACACACCCTTTTAAAATTTTAAAATCAACCTTTCAATAATATGATTTGTTTCTCGTGCAATTTTTTGTTGTCCTGTTTTTATCAAGTAAAACCAATTTTTAGAGTATTAATTGTATTAGTGCTTTTTCTTTTGTTGAATTGAAATTCAAACCAATCTCATTGTTTAATCAAATCATTCAATCCAAAATTTCATTTTTGTTTTTTTTTCGTAGTATATATGTACATTACTTTTAGAACTGCTTGAATTTCTTTTGTTGTTTCATTGAATCGTCTACTCTCGCACCTAAGATAAAATGTCACTATGACAATCTAAGTTTAAAATATCTTTCTCATGAAGACTTTAAGAGGAAGGACAATCGCGGAATATACCGATATTCTTGGCGAGCAAGCTTGTCGATAAGGTGTCTATATAACTTAATAAAATTCACTTAATATGGAATATTCTATGCATGAAAAACACGATTGTAGCAATGAATACATTCATGTGATATCCATCAACAATTACTTTCTTACACTCGGAAACAAAATATATTTACTATTTTCAGATTTTTATATTAAAGATTCTTCAGAAATTCTGTAACGTTGCTTTTAATTTTATAACGTTCCAACTTTCTTTTCTCCCATGATCTCGTTGTATATAATTGCCATTTTTCACTAATTAAATACTCACTAGCCTGTTTAATTGTGAGTCGACATTCATATATACTATAAAAAAAATTATTAAATTTAAATTTCAAAAATGTTAACATTCAAAACTTACTTGTGTGTACTTTGTTTCAGTTTAATCCCAGATGTAAAGAAAACTTGCCCAAAGGTTTTGAAACCTTGTCGTCAGCAGAGGTAAGGGTTATTACAAGGTTTCCATGACAAGGTTGAACCTTTCGCAAGGCTTGGAAGGTTCGCTATCAGCAACAGAAACAAGGTTTTCTGTAAGGTTTTTAGAAAGATTTCCCCAAGCTTTTATTTACTTGTTTCGAGGCTTTCCTCAAAAGCTTGTTTCAGGCCTTTCAAAGGTTGTTAAAGCCCTCCTTCGGCGGACAAAATAGAACTCTCTCCTCAAAAGCAGTACTCTTACAGAAGGGACCAACTCCCTTTTTCACCCCCTCTTCAAAGCCGTATTACTACAGAGGATTCAACCCTCTTTATCCCCCTTCTTCTGACGTCATCTTAAGAATTATCTGGAATGTCAATTGTGTAATCTTAATTAAATCTAATCTTATATAATTTTTAATTGAACTTACTTTTACGATTAGATTGTAGATCGTGACAAAACTTTAAATTCCTCAAACGGGATCAGACCGCGTTCCTAGATTTGGTGAAACGCGCAATTAACCACTATACCTGTCTTGTCTACACATACGATGAGGAGTGAGTAATAAAAGCTCCACTAGCAATTTTGCAGGGATGTTTTCTGAAACGGTTTTGTGCCGGAATACTTTCGCAGACTTATCGTTCAAACCTTGTCTGTGAAGGTAGTTCATAAAAAGCTTTCCTATGTAAAACTGAACGCAATGGTTTGGACAGTTTGCGCGGAAATGATTTGCGGACAGCCTATGGAAAGTGAAATAAAACTTTTCCGCAACCTTCTTTGCTATCAGGTCAAGTCCACATTTTGATATAATTTATAAATTTATCTTTTTGGAACGACGAGAAATAGTATGGAAGAGTTTTCTGTTTGTTTATTTGCGTAAATGGGTTTTCAATCAGACCCTTCATGATAATGCTAGTCATAGGAATCTTCAAATTTCAAAGCTCTTTTGAAGATATGCGTGTGCTAATCGAAAGTCGATTTTTAATGTATCCTTAGAATACTTTGAAAATATTCGAATATGTCCCTATTGTAATAGGCCTCAATGCTTCCAAAATAAGGAGCCAATTTTTGGAGAAGAAGTTTGCCACCAATTATTCTTTTTATACTTGGCGACTTCAGGTTTGTTCGGCGGTTAAGAATTTAACCCGCGATTTGAATAATCACTGACAGTTACAAACGATTTGAATTAATTCCAATAGATTCATCGAAAATTTAAATGTTTTAGAACTTTTAAACCGATTTAAAAGAAAGGATTACACAAACTCAAAGAAGCACTTCTGAATTCAAGCTTTGACAAAAAGAAAGAACTGATTCTTGGCGCTGATATGGTTTCAAATGGATTTGGTGATTGCTTAAATGGAAGGTTAAATGATTCAGTGATTCAAATAATGACAAACTCGTTCATTATAAAAACGCGATGCGATAAAATAAATATGCGTTTTTTAAATTAATAAATAATTCGGACTAGAGGTTCAATTTCCTTTATTCCTGTGTCTTGACAATACATGTAATACTATTAAGCCAAAATCATTAATAATTCAGATAAGCATAGACCTCTAATGTTAAGCTTTAAAAGGTTATTATAAAAAAGAGAACTCTCAGAACATGAGTTTCCATGCATTTTTATCTATGAAGACTCCTCAGTGCGTCTTGGTTTGGGATCAATATGCTGGGACTGTGCTGCCCAAACCAATAAATCTCATAAGACCTTCATATTTACTTTTGAAGATGAAGAAACTGTCATAAGAGTTTAACAGGATAACATATAAGAATTTGAATATTTATGCACCTTTAAGCGACACGTTTACTTCTAGACATCTAATATGAAGTGCGTCCCCGAAAGGTGGTACAAAAGATGGCCTCTGAAATAGGGGGTCGCGTGAAATAATATTGTGTTCATGAGAAAAAAAAAAATCTTAGAAGTCTTCAAAATTTTCTAATAAAATAATTGAAAAAATTAAACAGGTATAAAACATTTCGGTAAAATTTGCTAATTTGATTAGATTTTTTAAAAATAAATATTGTTTAATTAATAGTCATTAGTATTTAGCTTTCCCTACAGAGCACGTATAATTTATCAGGAATGGACGAAAGATAACGCATGAAACGCTACAATAGGCGTCGCGTTGAATGATATCGATTCACAAAAATATTTTACAAACTTTCTTGATTCTTCAGAATTTTGCGGAAAAAATGGTTTAATTTGACATAAAACATTTTAT
>BGPR01003521.1:99548-134608 GCA_013235015.1 Araneus ventricosus
ATAGTGATAGTAAAATATTTAGGTGAAAAATCATATTGAAAGAGATGCGTATGTATTAAAAGTTAGCAATATTTATTTTCTATCAAACTGTAGCCAATGCACAAGCTCCGTGTGCAGAGGAGAAAACAGGAGAAGACCTCGTTCGTTAGCTTGCGCATGCGCAGAGATTGCTTCCAGTACGCAAGTAAAACAGGGGAAAAGTGATGTAATCCTTCCGCGTGCACAGAGATTGCTACCAGTACGCATGCGTATGGAGAATCGGATTAGAAAAATTAATTATGCAATTTGAACGCCTTTTTCGTTACCGATTCAAACGAAATTTGGGCACAGACCTATAATTAATATTAGCAAACGTCATACCAATTTTTATTTATCTAAGCCAAAGGGTTTAGGAGATGTAATTTTTACAAGTATGCGATTATACAGACCGACAGACAGTCAACCCTTTGTCGGATTTGGCCCAAAATTTTATACCGACCTACATTCATGATGATAAAACTGTGTACCAAATTTTCATCTAGCTATTCAAGTTTTTCAGTTATAGTGTTCACATGACCGCGGGCAGACAGACTTCCCGTGGACGGATTTTGTCCAAAATTTGACAGAAATCTAAAAATTATGTTTAAAGACCACATACTAAATTTCATCCCTGTAGCTCTAATAGTTTTCGAGTTATCGTGTTCACAGACACACAGACAGACATAATTCCAAAATTGTGTTTTTCGGACTCAGGGAGGTCTAAAACATGGAGATTCGTCAAAATCTCGAGTTCGAATTTTTTGACGATTACAATTTTCCCTTTGTATACTTCGTGTACGAGAAAGTAAAAACTCTAACTCGGCTTAAAATGAAAAAAAAAATGTAAGTTTAATTTCCTTACAATTTCAAGTTTAAGCTTACAAAAATAATTTTTCTTTTGCCAAATTTATCTTTTTTTTCAACTTTAATTTTTTTAAATTAAATTATTTGTGCAAGTTACAAGAGATTTTCGGAAATAAAGTGATTTTAATATCTTACGTAAGCATCACTCATACTCCCCTTCCTCCCTTGTCAGCAAAAATAAGAAAATCGCATATCCCCTCCCCCCCTTGGGTGCTTACGTAATATTTGAACGTCCCCAAATTTAATTTTGAAAAATTTGCGACTGGATGCTCTAGTACCTGGACAATAGTATCAAAGTTTCAAATTTCAGGTGAATTAAATTTCCGTTTATTATAATAGAAGATAATCTCTTGCGTACTAAATAAAGGTATATGAATAAGCTATTTCTTCCAATATTTAGCGCATTAGTTTTCAAAATGTAACCTTTAGTTTGAGAATTATTAACTCGTTCTCTTAAAACGCATATGTAACGAGTTTCATTACAAAAGGCTTGTAGCATATTATTTTATTTAAAACATTAATTCAGGGTTAAGAAGGTTATTTATAATCCTTCATATATATTGATTATCGTTGGCTATTTTGGAATATAGATTATTATGTGACTATCTATATAATAAGTGTTTATGTGCATACAAAACGGATTAATCCAGTTAAGCGCTGTTTATATTTGTGATCGGCTCTAAATTTTCTACCTTTTACCGAATACTAAATCAAGAAACAATATGAAAAGTTTTATAGTGCCAACAGAGATTAGTAATATATATATATATAAATGGCATTGTTGTTGATCTTTAAAATTAGGGAAATTATTTTTACATTCGTAGACTAATATACTGACGTGTAGACTGAAAATAAATTGAAGTCAAGAATATAAAAAAGACAACTAATAATATGAAGTACAGCCAATATCTAAAATACAACTATTAATAAACAACAAATAAATTGAAGTCACAGACATCTAAAGAATATCAGCTTTCATGCAACTTCAATGATGTTCATATTTTTAGAAACTCACAACATAAAAAATAAGTAATATAGCGTTCATTTTTTGGCCCAACGGTCTGGCATTTGTCTGGTCTAACGGCGTTTATTTTTGTCATCTGGTGTTATGGACACGGGCAATATGCAGAATGAGGGCATCTTGAAGACATGAAGTGTAATTCAGTCACGCCACAGATGGGATCTTCCGAAAGCAATAAACCCAGTGCAGAGAAATACCCCAGAATTCCCCTGGCACTGTAGTTTGAACAGGTTCCAAGCTGAATAGAACAGATTCTTGCGGTTATCCCCTCCATGGGGGGTGCTGATCGTTCCTAGTTCAGAAGGGGGGAAGAGACTCGATCTGCAGCGCTTTCGGAACATTTTCTGTTGGGAGGAAGGCACACTTTTAAAACAGATAAAGGTTCTTCAATCGCTCGCTTTTCGAATCGCTTTACAAAGAAGACCGAACCACTCAGAGGGATATTATACAGTATTATATGACATTATCCAATATTATGAAAAAAACATTGTACAGTATTGAAAAAGTCTTACGTTTTACACTGTTTCAATATTGGGAAAAATATTGTATAGTATTACTTTTTCGAATTTTATGATATAAGACAATATCTTGTGCTACGTGGGAAATGGGTGGTGGCCAAAACTGGTCCTTTAAATTTACTATACGTGCTAGTTTTGGCCATGCAAGTGGCCAAAAGTGAAACATGTAGTGTTCCAGTTTTGGTCACATGCTTCATTATCGTGTTTTAAGCCATTACACAAATTTAAGAATATCTGGATGAAATAAAATCAACTAATTTAGTTTTGTTCTACAATAAAAGCAACTAACTTAATTTTATTTCTAAAATAAAAATAACTGATTTAGTTTTGTTTTCATTTTACATAGTAATGGCTCCAATCAAAAATAAGAAGGAAGGTAGCATTTCCATAAAAAGATTTTGCTACTCAACATCTAAAGTTGCTAATGCAGTTAAGGCTATTCAAAATGGAATGTCAAAAATATCTCCATTTTGAAAGTTTACCTCACATTTATGTTAGAAAATTTTAACTTGAGGAACCTGACTCGAGTGATAAGGAATGATTTTTTTATGTGCATGGATTGCTCGAATTTAAAAAATGATTCTGATGAATTTGATTAATGCAATTAAAAATTATAAAATATATATTTTGGATGTTGTTAGTGAGTATAATAATGCAAATTCTTGATTTGTAAGATTAAAAAAAAAAACCAATGCTTTTGCAATGTAAGTTTATTCCTCTTCCCATTTTTTGTTACATATTTTACCAAAAAAATTATGTGAGTATATACAGTTTGTATTTTATCAACCAAATTAAATTGTTTTCTGCATTCTTGTTTCTTTTCTCCTAAAATTGGAATCTGCAGTTAAAATCATCTTAGGAAAATTTTATTACATATCTTTATAACTTCATAAAAAAAAATCACATTTAAAATAACAGAAAATATTGAACTAAAATACATATTGAATAAAAATTATTTATTTTGGCTGAAAATTCATTAAAATGTCTGTTAAAAATATAATATTAGTGTGGCCAAAACTGGTGCAAATTGGGTTAATTTATTTAAAAATTCATAACTAAAAATCTAAAAAATTCTTCAGAAAAATTTTATAACTAGTAGAAAGCCAATAAAATTTGCTAACTAATAGTATAAGTATGATTTAATATGCTTTAAACAGTCATCCACTGTGATATTTCCATTTCAAATTTTCTCTTTAATGTGACCAAAACTGGAGCATCCACCCTACAACAAAAAAAAGGAAAATTGTTTGCTGCATATCATTTTTCCTCTCATTTTCCCAAGCCATTCCCGAATATCATCAAATAAATAGCATTTTGTATCCCACGTAGCACCAGATATTGTCTTATATCATAAAATTCGAGAAAGTAATATTGTACAATATTTTTCCCAATATTGAAACAGTGTAAAACGTAAGACTTTTTCAATACTGTACAATGTTTTTTTCATGATATTGGATAATGTCATATAATACTGTATAATATTATACCATATTGAATAATATTGTACTATACTGAATAATATTATATATTGTATAATGTCATATAATACTGTATAATATTATACCATATTAAATAATATTGTACTATACCGAATAATATTATATAATATTACACTATAGTGAATATTTTAAAAATACATTTCAGAAGCATGAAAAAATGTTAATCACTTCAATTTCAATGTGCTGAACTTGAGGTTTAACACTGTGCGATTTTTTGAACACCTCTACTTACAGCGAGCTTTGAACCCGGGACCTTCTGCATGCGAACCAAGAACCTTACCTCTGAACCAGCCAGACTTACATCAAAAAGCGTAAATGATGATAATAAAATGTAGTTACAAAGTTCGGATCTCTACGAAATTTCATGTTCATTCACAATTAATCTGAATAGTTTTCTTAATGAAATGATCTTTTATCGTTACAATTTCGAGTTCAAAATGAAATTAGAAATCAAAGAGGAAGCAATTTTAGCTTTTATATCTAAGTTTGCTAATTTAATAAATTAAAAGGGAGTAAGGTTTAAAAGTAATTATAATAATATGTTTGAAAGGTTTTCAAATAATCTTGAAATTTATTTATTCCTCTTTCAATGTATTACGAGACGCCTTGAACATTTATAATAACAGTATTGATTGAAAATCATATACAAGATTCGGAACAAAAAATCATGTCATATTTTTACGATGAGAATAACACTCAATTTTTTTTTCATCCATATCGTGAGAGCTGTTTTATGGTTAGCTTCCTTAACTGAATCCGGCCCGCCTTTTATATACAGTAAAACAAAATGACTATGTAAACATTATTATTCAAATGAACATTTTTAAAAAATACTTTTTCAGATATATCATTCAATACTGTTTAATATAACGCTATTGTATTTTTGTGCTGCCATCTGTCGGACATGAGAATAACTTCACCTTAAAATATTGATCAATGCTGATCAATGTAAAAATCAAAATATCATGTGCATTGTATTGTATAGTATGATATAATATTCAGCATCTTAAAGAATAATTGTTCCAGTGGTGTTTTTGTAATAAAACCTCCAATCGAGTGATATCCTGAGTTAAAATGAAGATTTTTATAAATAAACATTGTTTTTATATTATTTGTGAAAATATAGTATCTCGGAAATACTGATACATACAATACAATACTTTATTACAGTATTCGGTGTTCCTCGATGTTCATAATATTGTATAACATTGTGCAAACATTGTATTATATTTCTGTGCTACCTGGGATACTGAAGGTTCATAATTTGTCGCTTTTTTCAAGTTTTATACACTTCAAAAGAAAAATATAAGAAATTAAATATAGAAATTTAATAAGAAAATATAAAGTAATTAAATCTTTAAAAGTAATTGATCTTAATTAATTATCAACTATCATAAGTAATTATCTTGATTGAGTAGTAAAAGATTCAACTACTTTTAAAGATTTAATTACTTTAGATTGTCTTATTAACTTAAATTATTAAATTAAATTATTTAAATTCGATAAAAGTTTTAACTACTTTTAAAAAAATCTAAAGTAATTGATGAATTCTTCTTCTGATTAGTCAAATGGATTGCATTTATCCCGATAAACCCTTTCAAACACAATTAACGTCCTAGCAACCTCCATTTTAAAGGAAAGTTTGATAAGTTCTGATATCGAAACAAATCTTCTTGCTAGCGAATAGCGTAAACGCCAGGTACAGAGCTGGCGTAAAATCGGGGTCCGTTTTTCGACTAAGCGAGATCTCAACAGGTTGAGGAAACGGGTACGAGAATAGCACTCTGTCGTTAACAGGCGGAAGAGGTGATGTCTCCAAACCCAACCGGGGTACCAGAATAGGGCTGAAAGCATTGCAAGGGGTCTATTCTGGTACCCTCAAGAAATGCCGAAAGACTATTTAGAAATACACCAGAGCTGGAAAAAAAATAAACTAGCATTATTTTTTAAAATTTATATAGAAGTTTTGACGGGGACAATAACTTTTTATAAAACTTCTTTTGTTTGGGAATTTTTTAAAAAAATCTTCCCGACTTTTATTATTAAATTTGTGAAGCCGATAAAATAAATAATAGTTGCTAAACATCGAAATGAAGTGAAAGAAATGTTTATTGAATTCTTTTCGATTCACGTTGTTATTAAAAATGGCTGACCACGAGCAATTTTATGAAATTTATACAGAATTAGATGTTGGTAACTTATGTGTTTCCAATATTTCTTTATTGAAATCATCGCTGGAAAAGTAAGTCATGTAATATTTAATCCTACTGTATTTTTGTGTAATAGAAGTTAGTCTGAAATTAATGGGTATTTTTTTTTCAGAAATTTCAGTGAAGAGAAACTGAAATGTGTGGCTGTTCAAGGAGCTCAGAAACTTCTGAATGAAATTTTTCAGGTAAGTTTTAAATTTATTTTTTGTGTTAGTGAATTGGTTGAATTTCATTGAATTAAATGTTTGTTGTACAGTGTTGTCTAAATTGTTTTTACGGCATCCTATCGCTTCCCGGTAGCTGTAAGATTAAATGATATTAAATATTTCTTATTATTTTGTCTTGAAATCCATACTTCATACTTTTTTTGACATTAAGCTCTACCAGATTGTTGCAAAATTACTCTTATATGCTGTTAAAGATTTATATAAATTGGTATCTCTTATTCAAACTATTTCATAATAAGATCTGACAATTCGTTCTTGCTTTTTCAAATAGACGATAATTTTTTCTGGAAATGATATTTTAGAGATTTGTTCCCTGATGAGTCTAATCAGAATGGCTTCTTCAAACACTTGTGTTGGCATGTGGATCTTGTTTAGATGCATATTAATGACCTTTTCGCACTCTACGAGGCACCTCAAATGTGGGGATGAGAACCTGCCATATAAGTAAGCAGTCTTGCTTCCCTAGGGGATATAGTAATGGTGTGGGTTGAGTTACCTCTACCGATGATGGGTTGTACCCATAGAAATAGAATAGTATGGAACGCGCATCCTTTAGTTGAAGAGTACCTGGCCAACATAACCCACGTGACTCGTTCCGAAATCGAGCTATATTTGGCGCGTTATGAAAAAAGAGTGTTCCCTTGGCGCGTTGACTTCGATTCACGCGGCACAAAAATCACATGGCAAGAGTTATATCTTAAATTTACAAATATATTTAAGCCATTTTTTGGTACATATTATATGTTTTTGCGTTGTATTTCTTTCTATTTTCCGGTTGAAAGGGAAATTGTCCTTCACGCAAAATACTTGCAATTTTAATTCTCGTACCTAATTCTTCATAAAATATTTATTTGGTTATATTTTCCGTTATTACAAATTTGAATTACGATGCTACTGGCTTAAAATAATCTTTTTTCAGAATATATCGCTCGTGAAATGTACAAACTTGTTATTTCAGTATTTTAGTTCCTTTAGAATTTACGTTTAATTTTTTAAAGATAAGATCAGATTTAATAAGATGATATACCGTTTACCTTTTTATTATTATATTGACACCATAACAAATGTTTCGTGTACTGAACTGATTTCAATACTTTAAATTAAGTACCATTTGGTAATATTGGGTCGAGGAAAAGGTTTCTTAATATATTTCTGATGGATATAAATATGTTCATATATTTCTGCTAATTCTTGTGGCATCAATTAAATTATAACAAATGGTTAACAATGAAAATAGCTCTTGTTTTAATATCATTTGAAACATCAAAAGAATTTTATATTTAATTTTAACTGCAGCATAATTAGTTATCTTATATTTTAACTTTTTCATTTTGATTTAGAATTATATGACTCGGCAGACGAAAGAGAAAGGTTCATCAACAGTTTCATTTATTTAAATAATAACTCTCTAAACATAAAATGAAATAATTAGTAATTTTATCTAAAATATAAGTTTAAACCACAAAATAACTTTTTATTACCAGTTTGTCATATACAGGAGAGACTCAGTTCGTTTTTTGTTTTATTAACATAATGTTAAACTGGGTGTAAATCATTTTTGATACTTGTGTTGCTCAAATAATGAAAATAAATGCTAAAACATATAAATTTCACATAAAAAATATATAATTTCTCTACAAATAATGATAAATTCATAAACAAAATGCTATTTTAATCTAATCAAAATTTTTACTTAAATATCCAAATTTGGAACCTGTTCCTATTTTTCTCAGTGTAGCAACCGGCCTCAGTCTAGTTTAAAATAATTTACATTTAAAGTAAGAACATAAGGTTTTAAAAATCAGTGGAATAATTTCATTGGAAACTAATTTCAAAAGGCTTTTTAAGCATAAAATATGAAGGAAAAACTTTCTGCTGCCAAGCTTTAATTAGTGTTGCTTTTCTTGATTAGAAGCTATGTTTAATTTTTGCGTAGTTAGTGTCATTCTTCTATTTTAAAATTTGCTTAAAGTTCAAAATAATATTTACTGACCCTTAAATATTGTTAATTTTGTATTTTTGCTTCTTACATTTTCCTTATGAAGATTTTCAGTTATTTCTTTCCCATAACTATAAAGGCGAATTCTTAAATATTCAAATGATATTGATTTTATCAAAAAGATCCTGTGGTTTTCAAGGGGACTTTGATTTATAATGTGATGCGAGAGATTAGTAAATACGTTTTTTTCAACTTGCAGTATCGTATAAGTAATTAATATATTCATTATGTGTTTTTTTCTGAGAATGTTTTGAGCCTGAGCACGCCTAAAGCTTTTTTCAGCTGCTCTGCAAATGCCAACAATATCTTTATTTGGGGATATTAGAGAACCCCTATTTTTCCGTGTAATTAAAGCAGACTCGCATGCTTCTTGACCTATGGCTATTGAACAATGGGAACATTTTATTGCACTTTTTAATTTCTTAGCTACGAAACCAGCTATATAAATTACTACGTCATCTACATATTTACATAAGGTGGTGAAGCTTTTAAGAGAATCATCTATATTTATTTCACTTTCTGATTCATTGTTAGAATCGCAATTAAAATATCTGTTTATTTGTTTGGTGTAAGTATTAGACGAGGATACTTCTAAGACACTCGTATTGTCTAATGCAAGACAATTTCCATTAAGAAAAAAAGAAACATTGGTATGACATAATAAGCGTCTATATGCAGCCTTAAACTGCTTAGAGGTAGGATTATTGTTGAAACCTCCCCTGCTTCTTATTGCGCTGAAAAACAATTCCAAATGGTCTTGTGAAAGTTTGTAAGTTAACAAGAAATTTAAGTTTTTCTTTTTTTCAATTAAAGCGTCATATATCCCTTCAATACTTTTAATGCAAAGTAAAAATCCTAAAAAACCAGTTTTTCGATTGCTGGACAAAATCGATGGACCACCTGCTTTTATTTTTAATTCTTTAATATAATTCTCTGCTTTCGAAAAAAATGAGGAAATAGTTTTTTTATTTTCACCAGAAAAGGGGGCTTTAAATCCCTTACTTAAAAAATTCCTGCTGTTGAGGACGTCAAACAAATTATTAAAAATCTTTAAAAATTCTACTGTTGCTTCGCAACCCTGAAATTCCTCAAGTTTTAAATCGTTTGCAAGGTAGAGAAGAGCATCGGCAACACTATTACTTAAAACTTGAGCAGCAAGTTTAACTTTCATTTTTTCCTGGTACCATTCGATATGCCGGAATTTTAATTTAGGGGCAGCATATAAACCTTTATCCTTCTGAAATTTTTCTAACTCTTTAATGTAATCCCACTTGATTATATCCCCATTTTGATTTACTATGCTTCCTTTTGAAGCTAAAGTGTTTCTTACTAGCTTCAACATATGGCAAACATCTAAAATCACAAATACTTTTTCACTAGTAATTGGGTGAGGAAAGTAGGGTTTCATGTCTTTTTCTTGAATTTTTGCACCAAGATTGTTTGCCGTTGAAATATTGACACTAGTTCCATCAAAAGTTAATGCGGTGACTTCCACGCCAGTGTCAAAAACTAAACGCAAACATTCCGAAATTAAATTACTCCTTTCAAGAGCATTTAAACTATCAATTAAAAAATAAGCAACTAGAATTTTCCAGTTGGCATTTAAGGCATTTAACATAAATGTTAAAGCTTGTTTCGCAGGAGGTAAACAATCATTGTCTAATTGGGTTCCTAGATCTACATAGCCGCTGAACTTATCCCCATCCCACTCTATGTGTTTTCTGATGGAAATTTCATCAACGATAAGGCAGCATATGATTTTTTTACCAGCACTCATAGCTTCCGTTGACTTTTGTTTCAAAGTTATAAATGCTTCATGAGTAAATCCAGGATTTCCTTCTACAGTTTTGCACCATCTTCTTAAAGTGGCAGGATGAGGCAGCGACGTCGAAAATGTTCTGCGGACATATTCATATGCTTTGTTTGAGTAGAACTGCAGAGTTAAAGCGAAAGCTCTCAGCTCAGCTGGATATTTTTCTTTAGACGTTCCTACCTGGGTTCTTTTCAGAAGTTGCTCCGCAGGTCCTGTTAAAGAAAGCTAAAGAAAAAGGATTCAAATTAAACATATATAAAAGAACAATCATAACAGATATATATATATATATAACAAAAATGTACGTAAACACCACATGTGCAAAGTAAAGTAACAGTATAGTAATGTAAGACAGTACATAAAGTAAAGACATTTTAAGTATAAATGTACGACACTTTAAATGTAATTAGTTATCAACTTTTCAAGAAAGATAACGTTCATCAAAATCTATAAAATGCAGTAGGTGCAAGATTATAGCGTCACTCTCTAACAAAAGTTCAATGTTTCGAAAGCAAGGACAATGATTAGTAACTAAGAAGAGAGTTTTTGCTGCAAAATCTTAGTTTGTATTACAATCTTTTTTATTATATATTGTTTAATACCTTTTTTATAAAATACTATTCAATCGCATTACTTTCTCTGATTTCAGTAAAATTTTAGATTTTCCTAATAATATTAAAATTAATTTTCACTCTTGATGAAAAGATTTTCTTATCTGACGTGTCTCTTATCACTATTGTGAAATAACATAAAACTTTAACAGTAAAAATAAAGAAAACTGTGTCGTAAAAAGTACGACACGCGCCCGCTCGTGTAAAAAATTAAAGCGCACCCGCTAGAAGGTTAATTAATTCCCATTCCTTTAGGGTGTATGATGATAGCTAAAAAGATTTTAAAATATCGGACACTGATTTCAAGTACGAGCACAAAATATTACCAAGCGCACTAAGCGATCGCTACGCCTAATGGAAGGTTAATGATGACATTAAGAAATATTTATTGAAAATTCATTAAATTTTTTACAAACCTCCAAGACATCACTTGCAGCATCAGTTATGAAAGATTTTTTCTTTATTTCTTTTAAGATTTGTTCCAACGATGCCATTCGTTTTTTCAATTTTCCATTCTGCTGTTGCAATGCTTTTAATTTTTATTCTTTTTCGTTTTTTCCTCTTTGGCTTTCTGAAGAACCTTAACAGCCTTTGTAGGAGAGTGCATATCGCTTTCATCAAAATCTCCTAAATAACAGCACCTTTTCTTCTTAGGCAAACTTTTCATATCCGAATTGCTTTGTTCTAAAAACAAATAAAAAGCAGTTGCAGGTATAAAAAAAATAATAAAAGCTTTTGCTATTATTTAAATGTTTTTCATTTCTAACAGATTACACATTCCCTTACCTTCAAAACTGTTTTGCCGCTTTAAAATAATTCTTTCTTTCAGAGCTTTTCTTTCATTATCTTCCCTCTTTAAATGAGAAGGGAAGTCAAATATAGTAGGTACCGCATCTTTCTTTAACCAAGTACCTCCTAATTTTTCTCTCTCGAAACAACCTTCACTAAAATGTCTTGAACATATTGTAGAGTAATTTGTCGCTTTGAAGTTCTCCCTCTTCAATTTACTTTCCCATAATTTTCGGCGAGTTTCATCTTTTGGGAAGCTGAAGTATAAAATTAAAAAATTAGCAAAATGAGGAAATAAACTATATTTAAATTTTTTTTAAAATCATTTTTGAGTTCGTTATTAAAATTTTCAGGTTTGGGGGAGACCGTGGTACAATGAACCGCTTTTGTAATCTTTTAGTGTTTACTCTCAAAATAATGATTTTTTTTTTTGCTTGGAAAAAATGTATACATATTACTTACATATCAAAGTTTGTATTGCACTCATTATAAATCTGTAATTGTCTATACTTTTTAATTTTTATTTCTTAGTAACACATGACAAAGTGGACCATTGTACCCCAAGGCCGGGGTACAATGGTTCACAACATGGGGTGCTATAGACCACCAGTAAATTTTAAAAATATATTAATACAGTAAATCTTTTAATAACACAAAATATGGAAGACATCATATTTGTTTATTCATGACAATGGTTCATATATATAATGCAAGATTAACGAATATTGAAGTTGGCAAATAACTCATTAAAAGATTTTTTTGTCACTGAAAGTCTGCTGGTTTTTTTTTTTTTTTTTTGCAAAACTGTAGGTTCCGGAAGATACATCACAATATCTTGAACATTTACAGGAGATTTCATTATAGTTTGTCCATTATAAAAGTTATATCATTTAACACTTAATTTATGTATAATATCTATATATACAAACTATTACGTGTATTATTTTTTTAAAAATGCCTACTATTCTATTTAATTTTTCCTTAATATGGCTATAAATATAAGAATTAAAAATTTACTGAATGTTTATAAAATGTAAGCAAGAAAAAAGAATCTCAAATAAATAACTTAAAATCTTGTTCACTATTCTTTGACGCCTAATTAGGGTTAATACATAGATTACACTTAAAAAAATGCACACTACATGATTCAGTGGTTAATTCACTCATTACAATAAAACATTTTGCTTATTCTTATATAATATCTAACATTTAAAAGCATATAAGATACTGGACTACCATGGTTCATTGTACCCCATGTTGAACTTTGACAAAAAATAGATAAAAAAATTAAGAAATTTTATATTCAGTTATTTTAGCTGTATTAAATATAATTATATATGATCTTACATTTTATTGTGTGCAGTAATGTTTTCCAAATCACGATTACTTAATCCAGAAAAGAAAATATGATTCACTGAAAAAATTTACTTTTGACTACTGCAAATCACCAATCAAGAATAATAAGGCTTAATTGTCATTTAAGCACAAGGTTTCAAATTTTTTTCAAGACTACAGGCCTGTCATCCATGTGCCAAAATAAGAAACATTCAAAAACAGAAAATAAATAATAGGGGGTTAACCATTGTACCCCGCTCTCCCCTAACCACAAAATTAAAAATAATAACATTTATATATGTGATTTTTTTTCAAAATATCATTTCAAAATATTAGACAAAGTTTAAATCACGAGTTTATGCTTTACAAATAAACTTTCATTTCAATTCGTGATGAAATCTTTTACACGACTAACTCACACTGACGTCGCCAAAATGCGCGCCAATTTTCATTTAAATTGATCTTAAAGATAAAATAATATGAAAAGGTATACAAAAATAATAAAATTTACTTACCAATGAAACGTTATTGGTCCTCCCTTAATGAATTTCTCGTTACATCCAAATGCACAGCAGAATTTTACCATTTTTTACAAATTACGGCAGCTCTTCAAGAACGATTCCCATAGAATAACATTGAAACTTCACTAGGGATTGATGGTCCGAGTATACGAGTCACGTGATAAAAACCAGTTTTATCTTGGCGTTAGCTCGTTCGTAGCTATGCTCATTCCATAGATAGTAGTTCTATGGTTGTACCTTTGTCAGAGGGGTCATTGCATGAGCTGTTCGTAATGGGGGTTATAATGGCGGCAGCTGCAGTGCTTAATTAATTTTCATGGCAGCCGCATCTTTCATGTTTTCCCCATATGCTACAGCGGGATGGGATTTACTCGTTTGTGGTTATTAATGGCTTGTTTAATAGTAGTTTTCTGTCCATCATCATTAGATAATTGTAGGCGGATGCTTGTTGAATAAGTATTTTTATGCCGAACATGTTACTCGGTTAACAGATTAGTTCACTTATAGGGTTACCATAACTTTAGATTTCCAGCTTATGTTTCGACTAGTGTCCGGATTTATGCTAGTGAATGGGGCGAGAGAGAAATTTGGTTGCAACTGAGAAAATCTGACTCATTCTAAAAAAGCTGACATTCCACCTATGAAAGAAAACCTATAGGTTACATCAATTGTGGATGAGAAAGTGGATGAGCCCTCCTTATCCAAACTCCAGTTCAAACTGAAAATTAAAAGCTTTAGCAATTAGATTTAATTTTTTTCCTTATTATTGTAGTTTTGAATTACCAAACATTAATAAAAAATAGTATCTCTGAATCGCAGGGATGAGATTCTTCCGCTTATTCGCGAATTTCCGCTTTTTTGTTATTTTGAAGAAATTCCGCTTATTCGCGAATTTCCGCTTTTTTGTTATTTTGAAGAAATTCCGCTTTTTTGTCTTTTCTCTCTCAAAATTCCGGTTTTTTTTCCCCCCTCAAAAATTTGTTTTTTCTTCCGGAAATTCCGTTTTCACACAAAGAAAAGAAACCTTCCTATCCTCCGTTTTCAAAAGAAAATTCTGAGAAAATATGCTCGACCAAAAATTTATAAAAATAAAACAGAAATCGGTATGTGATACATTATTATAATTTATAAAGAGCTAATACACTTTACACAGTTGCATGAAGCAAAAGAAATTATTTGTCTTTATTTTTATTTATTTTTTGAGCTAACTTTTATCAAAAGGCTATTAAATATAATTCTCCTCAGACTTCTGTTGGGTGTATGTTGCATTGCAGTGATGTACAGGTGGTAAATGTTTTAATGTCTAATTTTGTATTTTCTGATGCACCTGATGATGTGTTAAACTTGTTTGTTAACTTTTAATGTGAATGATTTAATAATAATTTAATATTCTTTTTCTCTTTTATGCATACTGAATTATAAATAATTAAGTTATTAATTATTATAGTGTAATATTTTCATCATATTGCGTGTTCTGATGTTTTACTTCTTAAAACATCTTTTGCGTATAAATTATGGTACAAATGTTTTGCTCGCGTATGATTTCAGTCTTTTTGCTTTTTTACCAATCTCATCCCTGGAATCGTGACATCATATGTTATGTAACGTGTTATCCCATGTTATAAATATAGTGATACCTCGCTTAAGGAACACCTCGCATAATAAATTGTAAAGAAATTACTGGCTTAATGAGCAACGTTTTGCATAAAGAGTGACATGAAGAGGGGAAATCCCAGATTGTGTGTCTGCTACGTCAGTTCTTGGTTAACACTCGTTCTGCTGGCATCTTAGTGTTGCTTATTATCACTTGTGTTCAGACGTACTATTTGCGATTTTTTTTGTGTGTGCAAAGTTTAATAAAATAGACCATTCAAATGTAACCTGAGGAAAAAAGCTGCAAGAAAACAGCCATAAGAGAAGAAAAATAACTGTAGAAATGAAACGTAAAATCCCTGGAAGCAGAAAGTGCGACAAACGTCGCAGAACAAACGGGGTCTTTGCAGAACATTTCATTCTTAAAAAAAAAAAAACGCACAGACACCAAAAAACACAATATGGTGCTCTTTATGTGTTCTCTCTCTCTTCATGTTTTGCAAAACGCAACCTCCAGAGATTGGAGCAATGACAAAAATATCTTTCAAAAGTCACTGACAGAATTGCGAATTCTGAATGTATGCTTTGGTTTAAAATAATTAATTTTAATATAATGTTTTGTCATTAATGAGTATAATAAAGATTCTACTGGTTAATTAGTATTTTTATATCTATTTTGCATTTTACTATGGTCTGCCAAATTTGCACAAACTGCCCGCAGAACATTTCCAACTGTTTGAGGTCATGTTGCAGAACACTGGATATAATTCTGCTCCTGGGGTAAAATCATTGAAAAGTGACAATGAGGTGTGAGCGTGGCTGATCAATCCTGCACATACAAAAGGTCTACGTCAACAATTTGCACTATGACCAATATTATGTAACCAAAGACATGATTGAAGAGACAGATGCTTCAATGGGAGTGACAAGAATGTCTACACAATGGTTACATATTCTCGAAAGATAGCTTATCATATGGATAAACGAAAATCAATTGCAAAGCAATATTATTAATGAGAACAACATTTGCGAGCAGACAAAAATGATTTTTGAAGCGTTGGCAAAAACAAATATCTATTGACTGCTTTCTAGTAAAAAAAAAAGAATTGGGCATCATAAATAAACTATTTCAGTTTTTTTAAATTTCTGCAGATTGAATCTGCTTTTCAGGTTGGTCTTTCTGCAATAGAACAGAGGAAGATGATTCACTCTCCTTATCAATGTCATGTATAATTTTCTTTGAATAAACATTATACCTAAAGTTTTTGAATTTTTTTCCCGCAAGGAACGCATTATCGTATTTGACATTAATTTGTTTGAGAAAAATTGTTTTGCTTAACGAGTGTTTTCCATTACCAGTAAGTTTCTGGAACGAATTATTCTTGTTAAGCAAGGTTCCACTAGACGCACATCCTGACATGTAGATTAGTTTGAAATATTACTTGGAGTATTAAATATTACAGCTAATGTTTATGCATCTGATTGTCAGGAATCCAAATCATTCCAGATGAACTAAATAAAAATCATAAGGTATAATTCTATTGTATTGCCATTAAGCTGCTGAAACTTTTCTGTAGTTTAGCATATTTGAAACATATGGCATAAAAATGGTCAAATTTTGCTGTGGTATTTTAATATACTTAAGAATTTTTACATCTGCATGGTTATAAACTGGGTAAATGAAATACAAGAGCATTGAATGTTGTAAATGATTAATGTAAAGATGTATTCATAAAGGTAATCTTTGATGTGTGCTATTACTTGAACAGGAATTAAACTCGTAAAATAAAACTCATATTTTGTTGGTATAGCTTGTGCAACTCTTAGTGAAAATTCAGTCAAAATTGTATTGACTGATTGAAGTGCAGGAAAGTTATTACCATCACACCCCCCCTGGAAAAAAATGTAATGTTGTTACTTATCTTTACCCTTTGATACTATAAGGCAGTTTGGTACTTTCTGCAAAAAATTGTACTGAAATTGCATGGTTTAAAAAAAATGGTTTCACACCAAAAACAGTAATTATTTATAAAACTGGAAAAACCTTTAATACACACAACAGGAGGTTCTGTTGAACACTAGTGTTATGAAGGCTTTATTTATCTTCAAATTTTAGCTGAGGGGGAAAAAATATAAATTATAAAATTTTATAGAGGACTGGCAGCAGCATTGACAAAGCATTCAGATGAAGAAATTCCAACTCAATTGGTGGAAAGTATGTCCCTCAATTAGGAAACTAAGTTCATAAAGTCTGCAAATATTGTTTTTGTAATAGAAATATAAAATCTTAGAGCAGTAAATAAAAGCAGCTAAAAAAATCATTACATTAAAGGAGTATTTTATCATTGTATAATATTTTAATTAAAATATTTGTCTCTAAATATGATACTGGCATTTGCTAGATTATCAATGCTGCATAAATGAAATTTCCACTCTTTGTGCCAAGGAACCCATGCCTCACTCAGCATGTTAATAGTTCTCAACACTTAAGTGTTTTATTTGTATATGTATACCTACATTTATCAGTTTGTCAAAATATACCTTTGGAAACCTTCTAGTTAGGATTGGATAATTTGTTCAATAAATATTGAAGCAATGTATATATATATATTTGTTACAATTAATTATGCATATTTTTTTTCTAGTTACCAAGCCAATATCACGAACATGTGCCGGTGGCTAAAGTAAGTTATTTGTAATTGTTTCAGAATTTTTTTACAAAAAATATAGTAATAGTGTATAGTAGTAGCAATAAAATATAGTATAAAAATAAAATTTTTTAGTAATACTTAGTAGAAGATATAGTCTTTTATGTTTTGCTAAATTTTGAGAAATTGTTGAATTTTTGTCTTAAATTCCTTTTTCTATATATTTTTTTTAGTTGCCGGAACCAACCTTGATTATTCCTCGTGAAAAGCCTGTAAGTACAAAATAAATGCACATATTATAGAACTTCTGAAGGTTTTTCATTTTGTATATCTATCATTTGGAACTTCAGTGCTTTTGTGAATGTCATAATTTTCTTGCTAGCTATTCATTCCTGGGAGAATATTTTCAATTCCATCCATTCACTTTATTTCAAAATAATATTAATTTTTCCAAGATGGGCAGTCTTAGATGAACAAAAATTTTTTTTTTTTTTTTTTTTGGCTAAGACTGAATTTCTCTTGAATATATTTTCTATTCTTTCTCTTGCCCTATCAGATTGAAATGATTATGAATAAAATTGTTGTTTAAGATGAAGTCTCATAGACAAGGGTGAATGTGGCCCGGGTTTACCCTCAACTTTTAAGTTTTGAGATTTGTAAAAACGTAAACTTGTTATATTTCTCAAATTTTATTTCTGATCAAATATGTAATTTATGACCTTGAATATTGATAGGCCAGCTGTTGTATAGACAATGCAATATTTTTTGTTAAATAAAATTACTCATGAAGTTTTGAAGTGAGGAAATCACTCTCGAGACCCTATTGGAAAGGAGTTCATGGATAATTTATTGAATATTTTATCAAAATCATCTATCTATTCACTTTCTATTAACCCCTTCCATGCTCAATTTATCCTGAGTTTATGGGTCAAAAAATGTCAATTTTGCATCCGAATCAATATCAGTTTCAGAAGAAAATTCAAATTCATAGGAATCCGATTCTGAATTATCTAAGCGATATTCATCTTCAATATCATCTAAATCAGATTCACTCTAATCAGAATCATCAGGCTGCACACAAGCCATGATAATAAAAAAAATCAACTATCTACGAATTCTTACAAAAAAACTAAATAAACAGACCTTAGAAAAGTTCGTTTTCAAATGGCAATTAGTATAATGCTATCATGTAGGGGCTAGAAATGTCAACGAAAGTCATCGAAACAAGCATTTAAAGAAAAATTCATGAAAGGCTCGCTACACAATGTAAAATTTTATATTGCTGGATTATATACTTGGAAATTTTATATACTTGGGATGAGCCAGATTCGAACGATTCTCATGCCCAAGCACATTAGCAGTTCATCTCCAACATGTCTTTGTCTACACCAACATGACTTGTTAATCATACTGAACTTTCAGTTATTAACTAAGAAAAATATGAACAGTAATTTCTAGAAAGTTAACACTCATCTCTTTAAAAAAAAGTTTGCGAAATTAAAAAGTAAATAATACAGTGAAACATAAATTAATTTTTGTTATTTTATTTAATATACTCTTTGCTTTGTTAATAAAATAGCTTGAAAATACGTATTTGTAGGCATGTTTGGTTATCACATTGTTATCTTGAATTATTTGAAATTTTGTTGGTTTTTAACTCGTGCTAATTTCCCTAAATTTTGAAATAAGGCCAGAATTATTATTGTCATATAATTGTTTCATTATAATGTAGAAGATGAAATCTTATTTACTTTCAAATTATGTGTATTATCTTGATTTAAAATTCAGTATGGAAAGAGGTAGAGTTGTGAATTTTTGTTTAGTTTGAAAATCAAAATTGGGCTTATTGTTGCTGTGCTTTATGAGCAGTAGTATTTCTGTTCATATATAGATGATAAATCACCTTTTATTTATATCTGCTCATTGCTTAAATTAAGTACACTTTTCCATTCTTTTTTCCTGTTTTGTTATGACTATCTGAAAGCATGCTGTTGGGAACTCGTAAGAATTGATCACAAGTCCCTTTTAGAGAATATTTTGATTCAGCAAATTAGATTCAACATTGTAGTTCACCAAGGTTTTCTCTGGAAATGCGAGTCACCCTGTTTTGTTTTTTGGTCATGATGTGACTAAGACGCATACTTGAAGCTCTGTCTGGAAAATCACCATTGCTAAATTTTAAATGTCTTTTCAACTGATATAATAGAAATATGAAAAAATCCTCATTGAAGAGATCGGACAGTAAAAATAAAATCAATATCTATATATATAATTATCTTGCATAGCGACAAAAAAAGGGTCGAATTTCTTAATCGCCGTTTGACAAAACTCGCAAGTTTTTTTTTTTTTTTTTTACAATGACAGAAAGACCGATATAATGGATTTTGTTTTTTGAGAGAAAACATTTTTTTTTGTGTAATTAAATAGTTTTAACAAAATATATTCAAGGCTTGCAGTTTCGATTAGGCAAATGAATGTCTCCTTGATATGTCCTTTTTAGTTGAAAGATTGAGGAATGGGCTTTTTCATCTCTCCTTTACTCACATTTTCTGAGTTTTAAAAAACTTAATGACTACACAGAGAAAAATGTTGTACCTTTCTTGATTATTATGATTTCCTATTATTATTATGGTGTCAACTTTGAATAGTTAATATGAGCTTGTTTCAAACCACTTTTCTCTTTAAATGGTCCTTTTTTAGGCAAAAGGTTGTAAAATGGGTTATATCATCTCTTGACAACTTAAATTTTCTGAGATTTAACACATTAACCCTCTGAGCACCCAATTATTTTGAACTTTTAGCTATCAGGTTAGAAAACTTAGCTTTTAAAGGAAACGAATCAATCTTTTTTGTATTTAATTATATCTTTGAAATCTTAAGAACACTTTATTCATGGTTGTTTAAGAAAATATACATATAAATACAAGTTGTCTGCTTTTAAACTGAACATGAAAAATGGAAAAAGATGTTTGTGCCTCTCGGGTTAATAACTACCCACAGAGAAAAGTTGTATCTTTCTAGGCTAAATAATAATTGAAGTGAGAGTAAATACATGTGGGGAAGCTTTTCTCAGCAACATTTCATTGAAAATAGGGCATGTTTAAAATTTTCTGAAATGAAGTAAGGGAAAATAAAACTGCTGAAGATATTGTCAATTGTGTATGAAAAGAAGTTATAAATGACTGATTTCTGATTGATGAAAGTAATTTTGATTTTTAACCATCTTAGAATTATATACATTAGCATTCAGATTTCTTTCTAACATTTACATATGTATCTTTGTCTACCAGAAGATTTTGATTTTAGTAATTGATGAAAAATTAATTTTAGAAGTTCAGGCAATTTCAGATAATTTAAATTTACTTTCACTAATTAATGTATAGTTTCCTATTACTAGCAGAAATGCATAATTGCGCATATAACTGTATGGCAAGCAAAGCGAGCTGGGATCACGTAGTGATCCCAAAAGAATTGCAATCTGATTCTTGGGGGTTGGGGAGCGGAGCGAGCAGGGGGTGTAATCTCTTAGTAATTTAGAATTCTAGACTCTCTTTTCTATTAAAAACTAATGTAGAAGCTCTCGCACTTCCCCTTGATCACGAGTCCTTGGCTCATTATGCTAGACCAAATAAGATTAGTCAACAAAAACCAATAAGTTACATATATATGCAGAATTAATGTTTAACTTGTTTCCATTATATACCATAAGCTTGAACAGCATAGCTAATGCTGGCTCTTGTGCCACAAAACCCAACAACAACAGCAGAATAATGCGTCTTTATTATAGAAATTACTAGAAAATCGCCTGTCATGGTATGATGGGTGCAAATTGCCTCTTTGTTTGAGAGATTTCCTGTCAAATTAGACGTGTTTAATTAGATATATATACAAGAAAAATGTTTAACATTGATTGAAGACAAATAAATTAAACATGTTTTATGCCAGGAAATATTTTTTTATTTACATATTTCTTTATTCAAAAAACCTCTTGGTAAACAACATTCCATGTGAAGTATTTTTGGTTGTTTAACAATTTTCCTTTTACTTCAGATGTCTGTGTAAATTTTAACATTGCCAAAATATATTATCAAATTATATCATTACGATTGTAATAAATAATCAGATGCATCATGGTGTCCAAACTATATCACGCACATGATACACCACTGACGTGATTTACTACTTTCTATTAAAAAACGGAAATTAATTTGAAATATATGATTAATATAATTTAAAATTTCTCGGGAATTATTGATCATAGAGAGATAAATTTTTTAACAATCGATAGCTAATTTTATTTCACTATTTTAGAGCTATTAAATTTGAAATTAGAATGACAATTACTTTTTAAATTTAAAATTACTGAAATTTAGGTGCTCTAACAATGAAATACCAATTTTTTTAACCCCCTCTAGAAAACCTCAAACAACTGACTGGTGGAATTTTGTGATAAGCTGTGACCTTGACAAGCAAATAGATTGCCTCTAACACTTGTGGTTCTCTAGTTCTATTTTTTCTCTGGAAAAGACCAGTTCAAATGTTTTCGTTAAAAAATACATCAAGTACGGAACTTGTTTTTAAAAATGAAATTATCATTAAAAATAAATATTTTTTTACTGAAATATTCTCCATATTATGCCCTATTCAAAAGCTGATATTAGCATAAAATTTGTTGGCTAGATGAATTTTTATAAGCATTTATTTTGACCATTGCGTCAATGCAACGTCAGCAGTGAATGAGTTAACTATACTTTTCTTCACAGCATTTTCAATGTCTTTTTTTCTTTTCTTTTCTAAAAATAGCTATTGCCAACTGAAAAATTCCAAATTTTTTAGCAGCATGAATTTTCTTTACTTCTTAATCGATTTCCAAAATTATTTGTAGCTTTTCTTCAAATTCCAATGTTTTATGCCACACCATTCCAGATTCAAGGACATTCCAAGCACATCAAAACATTCGAGGAACAAGTGGTCAGTCCGAAGTGCTAAATGCGAATGTACAAGCTAGTGCTCATTAGGGATCAGGCAACAAACATCTGTGCACATTCCAATCGGTAGGCCTCGCGGCGCGGCCGGGGGGGGGCCCCCGGGGGCGACGGGCGCGGGTTTCTAGCCCCCTCTGTCTGATTACCCTGTTATCTGACATAGGTGTCGTTTCCCCGGAAGGGGAAATTGGGATTTTACTGTACCAGCTTTCTAAAGAAGTAAAATTATCATTATAGACAGGCGAGACAAAAAAGTGATTATTGTTGTAGACAGGTTGGAAATACATTGAGTATAAATAAGAATTCCGTCAGAACCAAAAAAATTATCATTATAGGCAGGTTTATTGTTGTTGAGAGTATCGTTATACACAGGTTTCACTGTAATTAAATTACTTCAAAATATATAATACCATAAATGCAATTTTTTTCCCCTCTTATGACGACTTTGATATTTTTATATTCACTAATATGTTTCTTGTTTAGATTCTAAATATGTTATAAAATGTTTGTTTATAGATTCCCAAGCCCAAACCCATGACTAAGTGGGAGAAATTTTCAAAGGCAAAAGGCATCAAAAAACAAAAGAAAGAAAAGTTGGTTTTCGATGAAACCGCTCAAGTAAGTTAATTGATTGACCTTTAGAGATTTATGTATTAATTATTTATGTGGATGAATTTCATATTTAAATATTATAAAAAAATAAATTTTTGCAGGATTGGAAACCTAGGTATGGTTATCGTGGAATCAATAATAAGGATGATTGGGTTAAGGAAATACCTGACAACGCTGGTAAGAATATAATTTTTTTTTTCTTGCCTGGGATAAATTCTCATTTTCAAAACAGGTTTTCAGTTTGTAGCTACAAATATTTATTTTCTTTATAATTATTTATTTTAGATCCAAATGCAGACTATTTTGGAAAGGTAAAAGAGCAGAAAAAAGAAAGAATTGCTAAGAATGAATATCACAGGTTACGAAACATTGCTTCAGCTACTAAAATGAAGGGTAAGTGTGCAAAAGTATTTCCTTTCAGTAGTATTGTGAGTTTTAGATGTTTGTGAATTTGACTCGTGCAATCTTCAAATAAATAGGCTGTTGAAAATGAGCAACAAGAATAGTTACAAGTTGTAAATTTAAAACTGAAGAAGCATCATAATATTTAGACAACAATCAAGTCATACATAATCTAAAAAATTGTATCTTCTAATTTTATAACTGTAGTGTTAGAGCAATTTTCTCAATTAAATAAAACACTTATAATTTTTGTAATATTTTTACAAAAGCTGGGAAGTATCTTGAATTAGATTTGATATTTATAATTTAGCATCTCCTCTTTATTGACTTGATTCCACACCCTCCCATTTCAAGTGATGAAATGACTTGTAGGTCTTTGGATAATGTAAATGTAAAAATATTATGTTAATACAAATATATTCTGTTGCTTATGTGTTTTGGCCCTTTTTATGGCTTTTATTTCAGTTTAAGAAATAAAGATAGTTTATATCAAAAGTAAGTCTTAATGTTACTTTGTAATAAATGTAATAGTTTATTAAAATTCAGTTTGCTGTGATGTTTTTTCATTTTGAGAGATAGAAGTCATGGTTAAAAAAGTTAGAAAGATTGCATTTTTTGCTCAATAGCATATGAAATGTATCATTCTATCTAATTATTAGTGAAAAGTGATGACAAAAAATTAAGACATTCTGAAATAAAATTAATGAAACAAAATGAAAATTTTCTTATAAGGCCTCTTTTGTAGTGAATTCTCTTTGAGGGTATATGACTAATTTCTAAGATACCTGATTGTTTTTTCTTGATTTTGGTGACTTTTTAATATATCTTGTATTTTAAAGTATTAAATTTAACTTAAAAAAAAAATTTTTTTGTAGTGACAAACTTGGAATCTGTTGATCGTGCTGATAAACATCAGGTAATGTAATCTTATTTTTCTAATTTTATTTGTTTGAGGCATAGTGCTGTTTCATGTTTTTGTAATAAAATTAATTTATTGATCACTGTGGTAATTGTAGATTTGTATCATTGTGGTTAAAAGCAACCATTTGAGATATTCATGATTAGAGTTTGCTTATGTATTTTCTGGTTGTTGCAATTTCGGTCTGTTTAGCAAATCATCTTACTCATGTTATGTATTGCATTTTAGCTATCTCGATCTTTGAGTGCAGCAAAATCTTCAACTGCATCAATGGGTCGTTTTGCAGATAAATTGCCCAACGAGAAGGTACCCAAAAATAAAATGCTGAAACGAAAGGTATTGTGTTTGAAAGCTTGTAATTTTTGTAATATAATTTAGCTTATAAATTTCTGAATCTTCCTTAAAATCTACTAGAATTTCTGTAGACTTTCAAAATGTGGAGAAAAGAAACTATGGAGATGAGCTTGTAATGCAAAGTTGCATTTTATTTTTCTTCCCATTATGTATAGCAGCCAACCCAAGCTCTAAGGCTACCCCATCACACATCACAAAAAAAAAAAAAAATGAGGTGTATGTTACATATTAACTGTGGAAAAATTTATTGCAAGATATATTTATTATTTCTGAAAAGGTGCAAAAAAGGGAGGGGGTGGAGTAATTATTGTGGTACAATTAATCCTTTCTTCGTAGTGTCTCTGGTCTTCTTCTGATTTGCCTGTCTCACTGAAAATCTTGTTTCACAATAATTATTTTTGTAACTGATTCCAGATGAAAGCTGTCAATTTTGAATCGTAAAGGAAATTAATTTTGTTGCATAATTAAAAATAATTCCTTACATTGATAAGTACCTCCAACTATGGAAATTTCTTGTATGTTTTTGCTTTCAAACTGAATTAATGCTGAATCTTATCATTTGCATCTGGTTAGATACTAATTCTATATTTTCGAAGAAAATCTGTAAATTTCAAAGGTTTAAAATCAGCAAACCTTGTTTAAATGAAGATTTTAAATTTTTTATAAATATGGAATTGAAATATATTGAGCATATGAAATTTAGATATTATTGAAATAGTACTTTTTTTTTTTTTTTTTTTTTTTGAATTCTAGGTTTTTGTTTGGGGGGGGGGGGGGAAATCCTAGAAAATTCTTAATTTATGTATTGATTTTCCTATTTCGAAAATTTAGCTTTTTCTGATTATAAGCTATTTCTAAATGTGATAGTGATGAGTCCACTATCATGGCATTTGCCTATTAATATTGTCATTCTAGTTTTTAACAGTAAATTCAAATCTTGGGACTGCGATAAGAGATACTGTTTTCAACTGCAAAATAATTCATAGTGACTTTTTTACAAATTGCACACTACATTTCATTGAATAAATTGTCTTTATTATAACATTGAAGTTTATTCTATATTTTAAAGTTTGATGCAAAATTGACTGCTTTCTAAATAAAATTTAAAATGTTTCTACATGATATGCTATGTTAACTGATATTTCCTATTATATCTGGAGTTCATTTATTCTGAATTAATATTGGAGCATTAAAATTAAAGAGTCAGTGAGTCTAAATATTTGTTATAACAAAGGACTTAAGTATTTTAATGTAGTTATTTGTTTTCGTGCTAATAACATGAATTAATTCTGTTAATTTGTTTCAGTTCAAACCCAATAACCCAAGCAACATGAGAGAAGAAAAAGAAAATAACCTGAAAATATTAGAGAATTTGGAGAAGAAGATGCCCAAGTTGAATGTACAGGAGGTGAGAGTGATTTCTGTTTTTTTGTAAAATATGATTCTTTGAGAAATATTGCATTCGTTTTAGTAATAGCATCATTTTTCATTACTTATTCATGTAATTTTGGGGATGTGATTGGATTTTGCTTGTAATATTTCCGAACAACCGCATTTATAAGTTTATAAAAATGTTTGTTTCATGCTGTGTATAAAAAAGTTTCTAGAGTATTTTACTAATTTCGCTAAATATAAGCTTTAATGGAAATGATAATTAATGTGTGTTACAGTGATATAGTTTGTAAAACTTCTTAATTCTTTTTTAAAAATCTTTTATAGGCTGTTCAACGATACATGTCAAAGCCTCTGTGAGTATAGTATTTCATCTTGTATTTAAAATTGTGTTACATTTAACATATTATTTCAATAGCTGTATATAGTTGTTAACCAAAGTTTATTTATCCTGTGGTAATTTATTATTATTTCTTAAATTTATTTGTAAGAACTTTACCTCCCCCCCCTTTCCTACTTTTCTATTTGTCTCATGTTTGATCTTTTAAATCAGAATATTAACTACTTAACAGTTTTGTCTGAACAGCGTTTGAGCACTGCAAAAGGGGTACTTCCCTGATTTGCCCGAACGCCGGTCATTTTTCTAAGCCAGTCCACTGATTTTCCCAGCTTTTTCATTTACTTTGCAATGTTTCTAGTAAATGGCTCTAGCAGTCTAATTAATGTTAGATACCAAAACAAGTGTAAACCAGTTTTTAGGTCCTTTCCTCCCCTGAAATTAAAAATTATCAAAAATTAATTAAATCAATACTTGTAACTGTTTTGACAGCTGATTTGAATTTATAAAATCAATTTGGATACAAAATTGCTTATAAAAATGTGCTTTTTTTTTGGACATAATATGGCCGAGGAAAGAAACTGTTAAGAGGTTAACCATATATAGCCCAGTGGTTGGGTTGTAAAAAAAGGCTGAATTCGGAATTAATTAGGGGAAAGCTGGAAATTGTTTTAATAATTTAAGTTTAGGTGTGGAATGAACATACTAAGTTTTCCCCCTCCTGCTAGGTGTGCTTTAGCCGCTGCGTGCAGATTTGTAGTCAGAAAATAGGACTTTTTCAATAATTGAACAATATTTCAAAAACAACTCATGCTATCAAAAACATTGAAATACAAAAGTTGTAGAGCTTGAAATTCTGAATAAAATGAGGATCAACACTTATTATATTCAATAAAAATTAAGCTCACAACTGCGCTTCAAAGTTTTGCCTAATCGCAAGCGCTTGAACAGGGTGCGTAGCGTCATGAAAAGTGCTTAAAAAGTGCTTAAATTTGAAAACCATTTTTAAGCACCTTAAAAGTGCTTAATTTTGAATAAAAGGTCCTTAAAAGTGCTTAATTTTCTCCAGAAGTGCAAAGAAAACATTTTTTCCCCCCAGACGTTGGATACGATAAATCGTCATAAAGCATAGTCATAAAGGTTTGTTTACCGGATGTATCAAAGAGAATACCGGATGTATCAGGAAACAAAATCAACGAAAGGGAAGAATTCAGGGAAGGTATCCTGGATGAGATAGATCCAGGGGTGTCAACTCATTTTAAGGTGATGCTTATTGTCCAGTCAAAAGAGGCCCAAAATGGGGGCGAGAAAAATATTCAAGTTTTGAAAATTGGTATATATGTTCATGAGGGGCTCTTGATGAACATACTAAAAGTCCCCGATCCTGAGGGGAGCTTGCTCTACCATCTTGGATTTCATCCTCTTTTTTAGTTTTTCTTAAATATTTCGAAAACTATTCAGTTTTCAAATTACAATTGTTTAAAAAAATTAAAGAGCTTAAAATTCCCTACAAATTCATGCTTTAATTTTTCTTCTAGATTTAATAGTTTTTGAGATAACTGGTCTCAAATTGGATGAATTTGTAAAAAAAATCTTGGTTAATAGTTCAATCAACGAAGGGTTAAAAAAGACACATTAAATCGTATAGTTTTGAAAACTGGCACACATGTTCGCGAGAGGTTTCTGTTGAACATACTAAAAGTCCCCGGTCCTGGGGGAGGAGCTCGCACCGCCATCTTGGATTTCATCCCCCCTTTTTTAGTTTTTCTTGAATATCTCGAAAACTATTCAGTTTTCAAATTATAATTGACATAACAAATTGAAGAGGGTGAAATTCCCTACAAACACATTCTTTTATTTTTCTTCCAGCTTTAATAGTTTCCCAGATAATAGTTTCAAAGATTGCCGCCATCTTGGATTTCTTCCCCTTTTTTAGTTTTTCTTGAATATCACGAAAACTGTTCAATATTCAAATTACATGTGATTTAACAAATTAATAATCGTGAAATTCCCTACAAATACATGCTTTTATTTATCTTCTAGTTTTTATAGTTTCTGAGATATTTAAGAAAAACTAAAAAAGGGGGATGAAAACGAAGATGGTAGCAAACTTCGAAGCCCATTATCTCGGACACTATTACAGCTAGAACAAAATAAAAGCACGCTTTTGTAGGGAAATTCACGTTCTTTAATTTGTTGTATCGGGTGTGATTTGAAAACTAAATAGTTTTCGAGATATTCAAGAAAACTGAAAATGGGGGATAAAATCCAGGATGGTGGCAAACTTTGAACCCCATTACCTCAGAAACTATTAAAGATAAAAGATACATAAAGGCATGTATTTGTAGGGAATTTTACGCTCTTTAATTTGCTGATTACATTAAGTTTTCAAATTGAATAGTTTTCGATGTATTAAAAAAAACTTAAAGTGACATGAAATCCAAGATGGCGGCAAATTTTGAGACCCTTTATTTCGGAAACTATTAAATCTAGAAGAGAAATAAAAGCATGCATTTGTAGGGAATTTTATGCTCTTTAGTTTGCTAAATCAATTGTAATTTGAAAACTGAATAATTTTCGGGATATTCAAGAAAAACTATAAAAAGGGGCATGAAATCCAAAATGGCGGCGTGAGTTCCCCCCTCAGGGCCAGGGACTTTTAGTTTGTTCATCAGGGGCCCCTCACGAACATGTATACCAATTTTCAAAACTAGATGATTTAATGGTTTTTTTTTTTCAAACCCTTCATTGACTGGACTATTAATGACCTTTCTACTGCTCCCTCTTTCTTCAATGGGCACTGCTATATATTGAAATACTGGAATGATTATCCCAAAGGAGCAAATTAACTGGTAATTTGTTAACTTTAACTAGTGTTTGTTTAACTTTTGGTTAATTAACTGACATTTTTCATTATCATTTTTATTTATTTATTTATTTTTTTGTCAAATCAAAAAGACAACCTTTATATTACAATAGAAGACGTGCAAATACAGAAAAAATATTAAAATTAAAAAAAAATTCAAATTAAAAATTTTTTTAATAAAAACTATGCATTGTTATAAAACAGAAATCATCGTATGCTTTGAAAATACGTAGGTCTATGTATAGATGCATGTACAAAGGTGCTTAATTTTTTTGGCTAAGTGCTTAAAAAGTCCTTAAAAGTGCTTAATTTTTGCAGCAATTTCTCACTACGCACCCTGTTGAAGCGAGAATGGACCAACTTATCGGTTCACCCTGCCTCCAGTTGTTATATATACATTTTAAATTTGATCAGGATGCTTTTATAATTATTTCAAGGCTTTATTTTGTATATTTTGAGGGAGGAACCCACTGTTATTATGATTTAACAGAGGGAAACATTACAAAGTTTTAGCAATGGTTTAGAGCGTGTTTATTAATTAGAAGCAACAGATTTCTCAACCGATGGGAGTTCTTCAAACTAACTCAAACCTTCTTCTGCATTCAGGTATATGCACAGCTTTTTAAATAAATTACCAGTTATTTTGCAAAATAAATCTTCCAAAATTATAAACTGCGCTTGAAATAAAAAAAATTATTTCAATAAAAAAGTACCAGGAACAAAATTGCCACGAACGAAGAAGAGTAATATACAACTGACTTTAAAGAAAAACCCTGAAAGAATGAAAGATCCTAGTTCTTTCTAAGTAAGCAAGTTGCATTGTACAAGGGACATTGTTACTGTTGCGGCTGATTGGTGAATATTTACCCATCTGGGCATATGAGAAATGCGTGTCCATCATCTATCGATAACTAAAATACAGACACAGAGAGCTGATGCGTTGATGACCTCGCTTTGGGAGCACACCGCTTAGTCCCAATAATACATAATGGAATATCATGTTTCAGAGCTCTTTTAGCAACAAAATCTTTCTAATCCTGTCGTTTTGTGGAAACGTTAAAGAAACACACATTAAGAAGTAATCAAAATATGGAATGTGTAAGAGATCTTAAGATAGAGATTAAAGATATCTTTTCTTTTGCATCTATAAATGAGAAGAAATTTTTTTGCCTTCTGAAATTTCTTGAATTCATTGAACAACCAACAACAGCATAACCATGCATTGCATTAGCTTTATCACATTTGCTCTGAAAACAACCGTTTTTAAATTTTTGGCTTTCGAAATATTTAAAAATTACATGGAATTTAATTTAAACGGAAAAATCGAGTAATGCTTATTCGTGGTTTCACTTCCAAGGTGAAAGTTCACGTTGAAATAATTCCTGATACAATATTCGGAAGAATCTCTCCGAAAAACGTTTGATGCAGAGTTACAGAATTATTTTGATTTTGAGCTGGCTCCTTTCCCATCGTCACTCTTTGATGAAGGAGGACAGCGCAAGGCATGTAAGTCAGTATTATATGATTTATTTTCTACTTCGACTTATGTACCTTTCACTTCAGCATGTTATGTGATTGATAGTGGATTTCTCTTATGTCGTGGTAGGCAAAGGAATAATTTTCTTTCATCCGGAAGAAATATGTTGACTGCGTCAAAAAGCAATTCAATGAAGAGGCTGCAATAGTTTTTTATGGTTACCTTGAAGATGCAGCAAAAAGTACAAAATCTGTAGAACGTATCAGACTAACAAAGAAACACGTAGCTGATTATGTTATGTTTCATGAATCGATGTCAGCCACTATGTCCCAAGAGAAAGTTTTATCAAATGATAAGAACAAGAAAAAGCCTATCAATATGTTATGTGTTAAGTTTCAAAAGGACGGTTTTGTTGTGAAGCAAGCTCAGGAAGATGCTGATAATCTAATAATCAAAAGTGCTTTGGAAATAGAAAAAAAGTTCACAATTTGTTGTGGTTGCTGAAGATATTGACCTCTTGGTTATAATGACAACTTCCACTAATTCCGAAAACATTTTCTATAAGCCTGGGAGATGTGAGGCAGGAGATGCTTTATATTGTGCAGCAACCATGAGCATTGCTCCACACAATAAGGGACAGTATTTTGTTTCTTCATGCCTTCAGTGGTTGTGATACCACACCTGCTCTTTTTCTGGCAGGGGAAGAAGAAATTTATGAATGTTCTGAACTGCAAAGAGTTGTGAACATTTTCTGTGATGAAAATGCTTGCGCGGATGACATAGATGAAGCAGGACAGAAAATTTTGATGGCACTGTATGGGAACACAGATTTAAACTTTTTCAAAAATCACTAGTAAAAAATAATTTCAATTTAGCATCTCTTCCTCCCGCTACAGCAGCGGCACACGAACACTCTCCGTGCATACCTACAAGTTCAACTTTGGAGTGCATTGACCAAAAGCCCCTTAGATTGGGTTGGAAAGAAACCAAACATGGATTGTTCCCAGTCATCACCCACAAGGAACCAGCTCCTCCAGCCTTTCTCTCTATGATATCATGCAAATGAGCAAAAGGGTGTAATTTGACTTGTACCTGTAGGAAATCTGGCATTAAATTAGCTACAATTTCCTATCACTGTAAAAGGAAAGGGTGTACCAATTCTCCAGAAGATAACATCATTACCCAGATAGCACGCACACTTGCAGCAAGTGTGATTTTTCTTGATATTTGTTTGCCATGACAAACTTGATGTGGCAACTTTGCAGCAAACTTCCTGCAAAGTAACAAATCATAATTGACCAACCCACTTGCAAAACAAGTTTGCTGTTAAGTTGTTGTGACAAACTTCACACCACAATTGCAAAGCAAGTTTGCTGCAAAGTTGATGCGTCACACTTACACACCACGACCTTGTTTGATCTTTGTCTCTGTTTCTAAAAACATCTGATTTTTAATAGTATCTCCTAGACCGTCCTTTTTATTAATTCAATAAATCAATGATAATTTGTAAAAAACTAACTATAGTTAATTTTTTTACTTTTAATAAAAAAAAATGAAAAATTCTCTATCTTTTTACTAAATATAGAACTCGCACTTTAAAGACACCTTTTCTTAATATTGAAATTTTAATGTTCATAAACAAAATTAAATCTAAAAAACAGTCAATGTTTGTTGAAAAATAATAACTTATATTTTGTCCCATATTTTTAAAAGTAATTACTTTTGAACCATAATTTCATAATTACTAGCAAAACGTAGTTATTAGTGAAAATCGCTCTCCCTTTGACATCAAATCACATTCTCAACTCAAAATTTTTAAAAATTAATGAAATCCAGAAAACAGTTTCAAACAAAATGCATAGATGCACCGATCTATTAGCTCAATCTATCTTCCCCTATCAGAGTTCTGCTGGCTGAGTGGCTAAAGCCAGTCAGCCAGTCTGGCTATGAAGTGAGTTGTTGGGGGTTCGAATCTGAGGTTTGTCTGGATACTCTGTTTTTGTTTTGACTCAACAAGCTTACGGCAAGTTCGACTTGTGGTGACTAACTTTCTTGCAATAACTTGTTTCAAGCTTGCACTCTTGCCATGTCAAACTTGCTGCAAGCTTTCAGAGCAAGATTGCTGCAAACTAAAATTGCTATCTGGGTACAAACTCAGCTAACCAAGAGGCTGGAATCTATATCAGGATGGAGGAGATAATTTCAGAAGTTGACTTGGATGAAGAATGACAAACATTGCAAGTGGAGAAAAGTGACTGCAAGCAAACTGCCTTTAATGATTACAACTCACCTTCAACATCTAAAAAATTGAAATTCATCTAAAACTTTTTTATCTATTTAATATCACTTCAATTACGCATAATTAAATAATAAGGGTTAAAATGAAAATCATTGTTTTTCATTACGCTCTCGGCCATTGTTGAAATTTTCATGTGATATTTTCCTTTGTTAAATCATAATAACGATGGTTTCTTTCTTCCCTCAAAATATACTAAATTATAAAAGCATCCAGAACAGATTTAAAATGTATATATAACAATTGGAGGCAGGGTGAACCGATAAGTTGGTCCATTCTCGCTTCAAGCGCTTGATTAGCGATTTAGGCAAAAACATTGAAGCACAGTTGTGAGCTTAATTTTCATTGAATATAATAAGTGTTGATCCTCATTTTATTCAGAATTTCAAGCTCTACAACTTTTGTATTTCAGTGTTTTTGATAGCATGAGTTGTTTTTGAGATATTGTTCAATTATTGAAAGTCCTATTTTCTGACTACAAATCTGCATGCAGCGGCTAGCAAGAGGGGGAAAACTTATTATGTTCATTCCAGACCTAAACTGAAGGGATTAAAACAATCTCCAGCTTTCCCTTCATTCATTCCAAATTCAACTACCCAACCACTGGGCTAATATGATATGCAATGAAGCAGTTTAGTTTCCTGTTGCAACACTTTTTGATTGACTTGCAAATCTAGAATGTTTTTTTTTCCCTCCCTTTTGTAATAATTCAACTTCATAATTGTATAATAACAATTAATGTTTTTATGTATTTAGATTTGAAGTTTAATATTTCTTTTTTTTTTATTGAAATCTTTCTTCACATTCCAGTTTATTGTTGCCTTTCAAAAAACTCCACCTTGTCTATATTTATCGATCTTCAACTTGATTTCTTTGGAAATCTATATTTTAATTCATTTGACTGGTTTGAACTATGTCTTCTTTTAGAAAGAGAATAAGTTCATATTCTACCCATTAAGTAACATTCATGTATAAAATGAAACTTTTTTTTTCTTTCTTTTTTAAACCTTTCGAGTTGTTTTACTGTTATCTATTGTTATGCTTTATATCCTCATTATTCCTTGCTGGTAATTCATGAATTGTAGAGTCATAAAAAATATTTAGAAACTTGTTATGTTGTGTAGCATTTGTAAGATGTACACACATGAAGTGCAGAGTAATTTAAAATGAATGTATATTACATTTCTACAAGAAAAAATTAATATTCGCCTAACTGAGCAAAGTATACATGATCTTCATTTAAAATCACTAAATATGGATTTTGAAATAGTGCTTTATGGTGATACCAAATTGAAATAAGCAAAAGTTATGAAAAGCATTCATATGTTGAATTAAACAAAAGTTATGACAAAATAAGAAGACATGAAAGAATGGCAACGACTTTGGACATCTAATATGATGTCTTATTATTATTTTTTTTATTTTTAAAATGCTGGTCTATATGTGTGGCTTGGGAAGTGAGATTGCTGGATTTAAAAATGTATAGTAAAGTTAAATCGACAGTGCTTTTAATGTGATTTTGTAGTTCTTATTGAAATCAAGTGTTAATACTTTATTTGAATCGTTTTACAGGAAAGAGGGAAAAACTGATGAACAAGTCCAGTCAAGAGAAAAGAAACATAAATCAAAGAAAAATACATTTGTAAAAAATAAATTGTATAGAGCAGGAAAGAAAAAAGGCCCAAGAAATGCAGCTTGAAGTCTTATTGTTTTGCATTGTACATATTTTATTAAAACTGTACAAAAATATTTTT